>CAUYQG010189337.1:0-10640 GCA_963574415.1 Tarsius wallacei | reverse complement strand
TCAAGTTATCTCTCTTTGCTGGTGATATGATCCTAAACCTTGAAAATCCAAGAGAATCTGTCAAAAACCTGTTTGCACTGATAAAGAACTTTGGAGAGTCTCAGGGTACAAAATAAATGTGCAAAAGACAGTTGCATTCCTTCACACCAACAACAAGCAGGCAGAGATTCAAATAAAAAGCACAATCCCATTCACAATAACCACCAAAAAAAAAATAAAATACCTTGGCATCTTCCTAATCAGAGAGGTGAAAGAACTTTACAATGAAAATTACAAAACACTGCTTAAAGAAATCCAAGAAGACACAAACAAATGGAAAAATATTCCATGCTCATGGATAGGAAGAATCAACATCGTTAGGATGTCCATCCTATCAAAGGCAATCTACAGATTCAACGCAATACCCATTTAGCTACCAACATCATTCTTCTCAGACCTGGAAATGACAATACAGAAATTCATATGGAAACATAAACTACCATGAATAGCTTAAACAATCCTTAGCAAAGGAAACAAAGCAGGAGGTATCACACTTCCAGACTTCAAACTTTACTATAAGGCTACAGTAATCAAAACAGCCTGGTATTGGTACAAGAACAGGCACATAGACCAATGGAACAGGATAGAGATTCCGGAAGCAAAGCCTCAATTCCTGAACCAACTCATCTTTGACAAAGCCTCCAACAACAACCACTAGGGAGAAGAGAACCTATTCAGTAAATGGTGCTGGGAAAACTGGCTGACCACATGCAGAACATTGAAACAGGACCAGTACCTATCACCATACACACAAATTAACTCTAAATGGATCAAAGACCTGAATGTAAAGCCTCAAACTATAAGTATCTTAGAAAATACAGGAGACACTCTTATGGAAATTGGAACTGGGAACCAACTTCTATTCAGAACCCTAAAGGTGAATACTTTAAGAAATAAGATAGACAAGTGGGACCTCATCAAATTAGCGAGCTTCTGAAAGAGAGCAGGGAGACAGTCCACAGAACGGGAAAAAAAATTTGTCAACTGTGTATCTGACAAAGACCTAACATCTAGGATCTACAAGGAACTCAAACGTGCCAAAAGGAAAAAAACAAACAGCCCCTTCAAAAAGTGGGCAAAAGACATGAATAGACACTTCTCAAAAGAAGATATATGGGCAGCCAACAGACACATGAAAAAGTGCTCAGCCTCACTCATCATCAGAGAAATGCAAATCAAAATCACATTGGGATATCACCTAACCCCTGTAAGAATGGCTATCATTAATAAAACAAACAACAACAGATACTGGTGAGCATGTGGAGAAAAAGGAACGCTTCTCCACTGTTGCTGGGAATGCAAACGAGTGCAACCTCTTTGGAAGACAGTGTGAAGATTTCTGAAAGAACTAGAAATTGACCTTCCATATGACCCAGCAATTCCCCTATTGGGAATATATCCCGAAGAACTCAAATTATTCTACAAAAAAAGATACCTGCACACGTATTTTTGTTGCAGCTCTATTCACAATAGCAAAAACATGGAACCAACCCTGTTGCCCATTGAAGCTAGACTGGATTTTTAAAAATGTGGTATATATACACAATGGAATATTATGTAGTCATAAAGAAGGACAAATATATGGACTTTGCAGCAACTGGATGGTTTGGGAGTTGATCATACTCAGTGATTTATCACAGAAACAAAGAACAGTGTTCCATATGTTCTCACTCATAAATGGACGTTGAACAATTATAATGCTATAAAAAAGCAATTGGCAGTAGCGGGAAACTGTCAGGGAAAGGGGTGGGACTGGCAGTTGAGGGAAACTGCAAGGGAAGGGAGGGGCATGCCTCATCAACAAGGGTACCTGCATGATCAATGTTTGCATACCTAACTCTGAAATGTACCCCACATCTTTATAATAAAAATTAAAAAAATAATAATTACAGAAAAATACCTCTGATAAACACCAATATAACATTTTTAACAAAATAGCAGCAAATCAAAATCAACAGCAGATTAAAGTTTTATGCACCACACTCTAGTGGGATTTATTCCTGAGATGCAAAAGTAGTTCAATAATGCAAGTAAAAAATGTGACATACCCTATTAATAGAATGAAAAATTCAAATTATGTGAACATATCAACAGATGCAGAAAAAGCATTTGGTAAAATTTAAGATCCTTTTATGACAGAAGCTCTCAGCAATATTGGCATAAAGGAATGTTCCTCAGCAAAATAAAGACCTTAATAACAAGCCTAAAATTTATACACTAAATAGTGAAAAGCTAAAAGCTTTTCTAGGATCTGAGCAGGAACGTAATTCTTAATCTCACCAGTTTTATTCATCATAGTACTGGATAGCAATAGCCAGTGTAATTAAGCAAGGAAAAAAATAAGCATCTCAATTGGAAGAGTTAGATTGCCTCTGTTTTCAGGTGGCATGATTTTGCATATAGAATACTCTAAAGGCGCCAAAAAAAAAAAAAACTTTTAGATTTCAGTGAATTGCAAGATACAAAATAAACAAATGAAAAGTATTGTGTTTTTGTAAACTAACAAAGAACTGTCCATCAAATAAATTAAGAACATAATTTTATTTTAAATAGTATCAACAATAATATTTAGAACAACTTTAAATAAGAAGGTGATATTGCTAAAATATTTATACTACATAAAGTTACCTACAGATTCCATGCAATCTTTATTAAATTCCAATCATTCTTTGCAGAAATGAACAAAACTTCCTTAAAATTTGTATAAAACCAGAAAGGTCTCCAAATAGCTAAAACTCTCTTGATAAAGAAGAACAAAGATGAATACTTCACACTTCCTGAATTAGAATTATACTACAAAGCTATAGTAATAAAAAATATGGTACTGGCAGCAAAAGAAACACAAATATTTCTGAAACAGAATTGAGAGCTCAGAAATAAACCTACACATTTAATACATATACAATCTATTAAATTTTGACAAAGTCATCAAAAATACACAATAGGGAAAGAATAGTCTCTTAGATAAATGATGCAAAACTGGAGATTCACATGTAAATACATAAATAAGATGAGCTCTTATCTTACATCATATGAAAAAATATATTTATTAAAAAAAAAATTTTTTTAGTCAGGTCTCACTGTCATCCAGGCTGGAATGCAGTGGCATACTAAGGGCCACTGCGGTTCAGGAGATTTTTCACTTCAGCCTTTCAAGTAGCTGGAACCACAGGCATGTGCCACCACTTCTGTCTAATTTTTTGATTTATTGTAGAGACAAATTCTTGCCAAGTTGCTTGGGCTGATCTTGAACCCCTGGGCTCAGGCAATCCTCTCACCTCTGCCCCCCAAAGTCCTGGGATTACAGTCGTGAGCCACCACACACAGCTGATTAAGTCTTATTTTCAACACAACTTATTCCCCCATAGGGAGGGCACCATCTCTGGAAGTACACTAGATCTGTGTGTGAAGTGGGCAGAGCAAGCTCCTATTACATCTCCTAATTCCAAAAATCCATTTAATATATTGTCCTCAGATAGAGGACACATCAGATCTTAAACTGATAAGAACAGATATTGCACTTGACCTTAGCGAAAAGGCCGAGGAGTGATGCAAAAATATATTTAAAATGCTTTACAGATTTTACCTTAAGAAATAAAATTATGCAACTCCTAAAAGAAAATGTAGGAAGGAAAGTTCCTTGATATTGGTTTTGACAATGATTTTTTTTTATCTGAACCCAAAAGCATAAACTATAGAAGTGAAAATAAATAAATGGGATAGCATCAAATTTAAGGGATTTTGCACAGTAAAGAAAACAATCAATAAAATGAAAAAGCAACCTACGGCATAGAAGAAAATATTTGCTAATCATATATTCAATAAAATGTTAATATTCAAAATACATAAGAATTCATACAATTCAATAGCAAGAAATATTTATAATTTGATTAAAATAAGCAAATGATCTGAATAGACATTTTTCAAAGGAAGGCATGCAAACAGACAACAAACATATAACAATGCTTAATATCATTAATCATCAGAAAATACAAATTAAAACCACAATATCATCCTGTACTTGATAAAATGGGTATTATCAAACAGATGATAGATAATCAGAGTTGGTAAAGACGTGGACAAAAGGGAATCCTTGCACATTGTTGGTGGGAATGTATATTAGTACAACCAGTATGGAAAACATTATGATTGTTTCCCCCCATTTTTTTTTTTTTTGAGTTGGAGTCTCACTCTGTCGCTCAGACTGGAGTGCAGTGGCTGTTCCCAGTCACCGCAGCCTCGACTTGCTGGGCTCCGGAAATCCTTCTGCCTCAGCTTTCCAAGTAGCTGTAACTACAGGTGCGTGCTACCACACCTGGCTAATTTTTTGATTTATTGTAGAGATGAGGTCTCACCAAGTTGTCCAGGTGGGTCTCGAACCCACGGGCTCAGGCAATCCACTCACCTCAGCCTCCCAAGGCATGGGATTACAGGCTGAGCCACCGTGTCTGGCTGTTTCCTAAAAATTTAAAAGTGCAGTACCACATAACACTGCAATCTCCTTTCTGGTTATGTATCAAAAAGAAAGGAAATCAGTATATCAGAGATATATGTGCAGTCTCATATTCATTGTTGCAACATTATTCACAATAATGAAGACCTGAAAAAAACCTGTGTCTGTCAATGAAATGAATTAATGTATAAAGAAAATGCTGTGATACACACACACACATATCACATCCTATATATATTTATATAATGAAATATTATTCAGCCTTTAAAAAGAAGAAACATTATTTCCACTCGTGTCAACATGGATGAACCTGGAGGACATTGTGCCAAGTGAAAAAAGCCAGACAAATGCTTCATGATATCACTTTATAAACTATTTGAACTCATAGAAACAGAGTAGAATGGATCCGTGGGTGGTAATAATGAGGAGACGTTGGTCAGGAGTACAAACTTTCAGTTATAAAATCAAACAGTTCTGGAAATCTATTTTATAGCATGCTAATTATAGTTCATAATAATGTATGCGTTAAATTTGTTAAGTGAGCAAACTTAGGTGATCTTACCACACACACACACACACACACATACACACACACACACACATACACACTCACCACACACACAGAGGTAACTATGTGACATGATGGATACATTAATGAGCTTAGTTGCTATAAAGTATGTTTAACAAATCATCTTCAATATATAAAATTTTAATGTGTTAGTAATATTGTAAAGCTGAAAAAAGTGAAATGACTTTTTCAGATATAGAAAATTTGTAAAAATTCATTAGCAGTTAAATTGCAGTTAAATAAATGTTTTGAACGTGTTTTCACACATAAGAATACATCAGAGATGCATGAGCACAGAAGAAAGACCTTGTCAGGACTTAGTGAGAAGGCAAGTATCTACCTGCCAAGGAGAGAGGCCTCAGAAGAAATAAAATATGCCAACACCATGATCTTGAACATCTAGTTTCCAGAACTGTGAGAAAATTAATGTCCATTATCTAAGCCACATCATCTGTGGGATATTGTTATGGCTAACCAGGTCAAACCAATACATTTTCTGTTCCCACTAATTTTCTAAAAACACACACAATTTGTGGATTTACAAAATGCCTTATTCAAAATTTTGACATTTCTTACAATATTGCTTCTTATCAGAGAATTCGTGAATAACAAAAAAATTATGGTGATGAGCTCATGTGTATAACATTCACTCATCTCAGATATCCCATCATTCAAAACAACTAGCCTTATAAAATGGAGGAATGACACTTTGAAGTTATGGCACCAGTGTGGAAACAACATATACTGAGGCTGAACTGCTGCCTTACAAAATAAAACATATGCTTTAATTTAATGACTACTGTTTCACTTCAAGAAACAAGTGATAAAAATGTGAGTATCTCCTCTCATAATGTTACTTAATAAACCACTTGCTACATTTTTCCTTTCTGCCACTTTGGGCTCTGGAGGAATACTTTAATCAGAGTAAACAATAATGGATCCATTGAATTGAAATCTGAGACTTCCATCTGGACATTTGAGTTTTATCATGCCTTGTTGGACAAATTGACCAATCCAGCTTATCAAGGTAGACTACTGTCACACATGTGGGCAGCACTATTTCTGTAAACCAAGAGACTCTCTGCGGCACTTCTAAAATTACTATGACCAATAATACAAGTTAATAGAAGGTTGTTATAACCCAGTATGAGCAGAGCCATTAAGTATTCAGATCCTCCAGGAATGACCTTTGTGTCCCCCACCAGATAAAGAAATCATGGCCTGCTGATTCACTTGAGGACAAAGGGAATATACACGAATAGGTAGAGGAAGAACATTATAAACACAAACATCAACCTTGTATCCAGTTGTGGAAATAGGTTCTATAGCACAACTATATGCTATGCTCATTTTCTCTGTTGCTTGCTGTGTTATGTACGTACTCATATTTATATATATTTAATACATTTAATTTTATTAGAAAACTTTTTTAGAAGTAGTAAAATAATTCTTGGCAGAAACCTGTTTTTAAACAAAAAAATAAAATAGTACCTAAGAGGATATTTATGTGAGTAAATATTTTTTCTTATCTTACTATTGTTGATACATAATCAACTTTATAAAGTAAAATAATTTATTTTGGGATTTACAAAATATGTAGAAGTAAAATATATGAGAGATAGAAAAGGGAAACATGGAAATATGCTGTTGTAATATTTGTTCAGTAGCGGTGATGTGATAATATCACTCGAAGTTATACTTTGATAAGCGTGTTTACTAATAACCCTACAATAAATTGCAAACAAATCAGCAAATAAATATAGTTAATAAACAAACCAAAAAACATTACATGCAAACTGAAACAAAAACAACTTAATCCAACAGAAGACAGGAAAAATGCAAGAGGTGTTATGGATGCAATAAACAGGAGGATGGCACATTTTAACCTAACAATATGAGTATACACTTTAAGAATAAATACTGTAACCATTCCATTTAAAAAGCAGAGACTGTAAGATAATTAAAAAGCAAAATTATATATTGTCTAAAAACCCCATTTAAATATAAATAGTGGATTAAAATACGATAAGTGGATATAAATAAGTTAAATGTGAAAGGACTGAGAATGTTGCACCAACAAGGAATAATCTGAAGTTAGCAGAATTTGCTATACTAATATTATCATAATAAAATTCAGAGTAACTAACTTTCCAAGTGATAAAGAATCAAAAAGTCATTTCACAATAAAACCAAAAGCTGGTTCCTTGAAAGTTAGTAAATGAAATTGACAAACCTCTAGTCAAAATGATTTTTAAAAAAAGTTTAGGCAAGTCACAAATTACCAGTTTAGAGGAGAGCTGATATTCATATGGATTATACAGACATTAAAATTGTAATAAGACAGTAGCAATATCATTATGCTAATTTCAACAAATATGGCCAAATGAACAAATATTTTATCCTATTTTATTTAACATGGGATACAATTCAGGTTTAGGTATATAAATCGTCATCGTACAGGTATAGTTTAGGCCTTCCTTTGGTCCCCACTTTGCCTGGTTTGATATCAGGTACCCTTGTTAATGTTATGTCCCCCCCCCCCCACCCTAGCTTCCCTTGAAGTTTCTGGCTGCTATCTTTTTCCTTTCTGAGTGAGAACATGTGATACTCGGTTCTTTGTTTCTGAGAAGAAACTGAGTATTAGAAACTCTAAATCCATCCAACTATGAAGTCCGTAATTGTGTTCCTTTTTATGGCTGCATAACATTCCATTGTGTACATGTACCACATTTTTTTTTATCCAGTCCTGTTTTTATGGGCAGCACAGTTGGTTCCATGTTTTTGCTATTGTAAATAGTGCTGCAATAAACATGCAAGTGCAAGTAACTTTTTTGTAAAGTGATTTAAGCTCCTCCAGTTATATTCCCAGAAGGAGGATTGCTGGGTCATGTGGAAGATCAATTTCCAATTGTTTTAGAGATCATCACACTGTTTCCCTCAAAGTTGAATTAGTTTGCATTCCCACCAACAGTGTAAAAGTGTTCCCTTTTCTCTGCATCCTCACCAGCACCTATTGATTTTTTTTTATTAATGATGGTCATTATTACTAGAGTTAGATATTATCTCACTGTCATTTTGATTTGCATTTCTCTGATGATTAGTGAGGCTGAGCAGTTTTTCATGTGTCTGGTGGTTGCTCATATGTCTTCTTTTGAGAAGTGTCTATTCATGACTTTTGCCTACGTTTTAATGGGGCTGTTTTTTTCCTTTTGGCACGTTTGAGTTCCTTGTAGATCCTGGATGTTAGGCCTTTGTCAGATATGCAGTTGGCAAATCTATACAGTTGGCAAATATATTTTCCCTTTCTGTGGGCTGTCTTCCCACTGTCTTGATAATTTCTTTTGCTTTGCAGAAGCTTTTCTGTTTGATGAGGTCCAACTTATCTATCTTATCTCTCATGGCATGGAATTTAGTGGTTTTGATCAGGAGTTGGTTGCCTATTCTGATTTCCATAAGGGTGTCTCCTGAATTTTCTAAGATTTTTAAAGTTGGGGGTTTTAAATTTAGGTCTTTGATACATTTGAAGTTGATTTTTGTGGATGGTGATAGATGTTTAAATCTTCTGCACGTGGACAGGAAATTTTCCCAGCAGCATTTGCTGAATAGATTCTCCTCTCCCCAGTGGGTTCTGATGGAGACTTCGTCAAGATGGGTTGGTTGGGAAATTAAGGTTTTGCTTCTGGAATCTGTATCCTGTTCCATTGGTCTATAAGCCTATTTTTGTACCAATACCAGGCTGTTTTGGTTATTGTAGGCTTACAATAAAGTTGAAAGTCTGAAAGGATCATACACTCCACTTTGTTTCATTTGCTGAGAATTGTATTGGCTATTCATAGTAATTTATGTTTCCACATAAATTTTTGTATTGTTGTTTCCAGAAGAATGATGTTGGTAATTTAAGGGTATAGCACTGAATTTATAGATTATTTTGGGTAGGATGGATATCTTAACAATGTTGATTTTTCCAATCAATGAACATGAAATATTTTTCCATTTGTTTGTGTCATCTTGAACTTCTTTGAGTAGTGATTTGTAGTTTACATTATAAGGGTCCCTCACTTCTCTGGTTAGGAAGATGTCAAGGTATTTCTTTTCTTTTCTTTTCGGGCTATTGTGAATTGGATTTGGCTTTTTTTCTTTTTTTTTTTTTTTTAGTTGAAGTCTCACTCTGTCGCTTAGGCTGTAGCGTAGTGTCACATTCACAATCACCCCAGCGTTGACCTGCTGGGCTCTGGGCTCTGGCTATCCTTCCACCTCAGTCTTCCAAGTAGCCAGAACTACAGGTATGCACTACCATGCCTGGATAATTTTTTATTTATTGTAGAGACTAGGTCTCACCAAGTTGCCCAGGCTGGTCTCAAACCTGCAGCCTCAGGCAATCCACTCTCCTCGGGATTACAGGCAGACCCACCAAGTCTGGATGGAATTTTGCTTTTTATGTTCTCTACCTGTTGGTTGCTGGTGTATAGAATGCAACTGTCTTTTGCACATTTATTTTGTACTCTGAGACTTTGCAAAAGCAGGTTTTTGACAGATTCTCTTTGGTTTTCAAGGTATAGGAACATATTGTCAGCAAAGAGGGATTACTTAACTTCCTGTTTTCCTATTTGGATACTCCTGATTTTCCCCTCTTGTCTGATTGCTCTAGTGAGGACTCCCAAAACATTATTGAACAAGAGGGTTGAGAGTGGGCAGCCTTGTCTGTTCCGTTTTTCAGGGGAAATGTTTCCAGTTTCTGTTTATTTAGCAATATGCTGGCTGCGGTTTTATTGTAGATGGAGCTTACTATTTTGAGGTATTTTCCTTCTATACCTAGGCGTTTGAGTGTTTTTATCAAGAAGGGATGAAGCCGGGCTCAGTGGCTCAGCCTGTAATCCTGCGCCTTAGGAGGCTGAGGTGAGTGGAATGCCTGAGCCCGCGGGTTCGAGGCCTGCCTGGGCAGGCGAGACCTTATCTCTACAATAAATCAAAAAAAAGAGAAGGGATGCTGGATTTTTATCAGATGCTTTTTCTGCATTTAATGACATAATCATGTGGTTCCTGTTTTTACATCTGTTGATGTATTTAATTACATTTTTGATCTTGCGGATGTTGAACCAGCCCTGCATCACAGGGATGAAGCCTAGTTAATCATGGTGGATGATTTTTGAGATGTGTTGTTGGATCCAATTTGCTAGAATCAAGTTGAGAATTTTTGCATCTGTGTTCATTAGCAATATTGGCCTGTAGTTCTGTTTTTGTTGTTGGATCTTTTCCGGGGTTTGTGTGTGAGTGTAATTTTAGGTTCGTAAAATGATTTGGGAGAGTTCCATCTTTCTCAATTTCCTGGAGTACTTTAAATAGGATGGATATCAGATCCTCATTGTACATTTTATAGAATTCTGCTGGAATATCATCTGGTACATGGCTTTTTTTTTTTTTAGTATGTAGTTTTCTTATGACAGAATCAATTTTCTGGGAAGTTATTGGTCTATTTAGTGTCTCGGTGTCGTCTTGTTTCACCCTCAGGAGGTTGTGTGATGGCAGAAATTCCTCTAGTTCATGTAAGTTATCAAGTTTGTTTCTATACTGTTGTGCCTA
>CAUYQG010189320.1:0-27208 GCA_963574415.1 Tarsius wallacei | reverse complement strand
GTGTGCAGAGGCATTTGACATACACAGCCTGGCCAGGCGCAGTGGCTCACGCCTGTAATCCCAGCACTTTGGAAGGCAGAGGTGAGAGGATTGCCTGAGCCCACGGGTTCAAGACCAGGCTGGGCAACTTGGCAAGACCTCATCTCTACAATAAATAAAAAATTAGCTGGGCGTGATAGTGTGCACCTGTAGTTCTGGCTACTTGGAAGACTGAGGCAGAAGGATTGCCGGAGCCTACCAAGTCAATGCTGAGGTGGTTGTGAGCATGCCACTGCACTCCAGTCTGAGTGACAGAGTAAGATTCCAACTAAAAAAAAAGAATTTCTAAAAGGGATGTTCGGTGGACTATGGTATTAAGTTGACTCCCGGAAAACTCTGGACAGTCTGTGAAATAGATTGGTCCTCGTTATGGGTGGGCTGGCCCTCCAAGGGGTCACGAGAAAAAACTAGTTAGCAACAGTAACCATGTTGTAGGGGACCCAGGCCACCCTGACCAATTCCCTTACACTGACTGTTGGCAAGATATAGTCCTTTCTTGACTACCTTGGTTAAAAGTCTGTCTAGAAGAGAACTAGAAAATCATGATGGCCCGAATGATGGCTCCCTCAAAATGCTGGCTGGAACCCAAGAAGCCTTTTCTATCTGAGGAGCCTGAGGGAATTCCTCTGTCTTATGTGCCACCTGCATTCCCTGCACCTACTGCAGTGGGAGCCCTGTTGGAGGCACCCCTCCCATGAAGTCACCCGAGACGCCCATGGCTGTAGCTGCTCCGGAGCTGCTGGTTTTAATTCTATACACTCTGGCTAGAAAGCGCCAGGAGGACTTTTTTGGCAGCCCCCTTCCCACAGGCGTCAAGAGACCTTGCAACTTCTACTGAGAGAAACTAGAGGGCCTCTACTACAGTCAAGATGGTCAGATCCAAGGGGGACAACATAATTTTATATATCAGCCCTCTACCACCACTGGTCTCCTGAACTGGAAAAACCATACCCCCTCATTCACTGCAAAACCTCAGGCCACGATTGATCTAATGCAGACCATCATCCAGACCCACAAGCCCACTTGACTGATTGCCACCAGCTTCTCTGACTCTGTTTAACACTGAAGAATGTGCTGAATTATTCAGGTCACTTTTAAATGGTTAGAGGAGCATGCCCCTGCAGGGACGATGAATGCTCAGGCCTATGCCCAGAATCAGTTCCCTGAGGAAGACCACTAATGGGACCCTAAAGATGGTCAAGAATTTCAAATGCTTGAGTGTTACCAAGCGGCTCTTTTAAGCAGTATGAAGGAAAGAGAGAAAAAGGCTGTGAACATGAGCAAAACTTTAGGGGTACTCTAGGGAGCTGAAGAGAGCCCAAGTCAATTCTACAAGAGGCTATGCAAAGCATTTTGCCTTTACACCCCCTTTGACCCAGAAGCAGCCAAAAATCAGCAAATGGTTAATGCAGCTTTTGTTGGTGAGGCTCAGGGAGACATCCGATGTAAACTACAGAAGTTAAAGGGCTTTGCTGGGATGAATGCTAGAAAACTATTAGAGATTGCAATGAAGGTATTTGTCATTGAGACCAAGAGGCCTGATGAGAAGCAAATTGGAAAATGAAGAAGAAGGTAGATCTACTTGCTGCTGCCTTGGTGGAAGGGTCGGGACACACCCAAAGAATGGCCCCACCGGGATGAGGCTGAGGCCTAGGTCACGGCCGGAGAAGGGGCCGACGAGAAGAACTGCTTCAACTAGTGATGAGATTGGAGTGGAACCAACGTGTGCACTGTTTCCAGGAAGGTCATTGGAAGAATGAGTGTCCAGAGCCAGAGGATTTTCATCCAACTCCCCAGGGAGGAGGGAGAAGTCAGGTGGTCCAAGGATAATACCAGCCCATGCCCCAACCATATGTGACCCCTGAGAATGATTTTGTTGGCCTAGCTGCCGTGGAAAACTATAGAGAAGACTAGAACAGACTACTTCATTTTGTTAGGCCTCCAGGAGCCTATGGTCTGAATGACTGAGAGGGGCCGGCCCCTTGACTTCATGGTAGGTACAAGGGCAGAGCATTCTGTGGTAACCCAACCTGTGGGCCCCCTCTCACAGAGACAAGTCACTATTGTGGGGGCCATGGGTAGACAGGCTCATTGCCCCTTCTTTTTTTTTTTTTTTTGAGTTGGAGTCTCACTCTGTCGCCCCGACTGGAGTGCAGTGACCCGGAGGCCTCGACCTGCTGGACTCTGGTGATCCTTCCGCCTCAGCCTTCCAAGTAGCTGGAACTATAAGCGCGTGCTACCATGCCTGGCTAGTTTTTTATTTATTGTAGAGATGAGGTCTCGCCAAGTTGCCCAGGTGGGTCTTGAACCCATGGGCTCAGGCAATCCACTCACCTTGGCCTCCCAAAGCGCCGGGATTACAGGCTGAGCCACCGAGCCCGGCCTCATTGCCCCTTCTTACAGCCCCGATGATGTAATCTAAGAGGCCACGAATTCCTGTACTTCCCCGACTCCTGTGGCTTTAATGGGTTGGGACTTCTTGGGAAAGCTGCAAGTCCAGATAACTTTCCACTTCAACGGCCAAGCAGCTCTGACCCTAGGAAACCCAAAGCAAAGATTATGACTCTCATGATCCCCCAAGGAGAAGAGTAGCATTTCTATAGTCTCGTAGAGAAGCCATGACAAGGACCTGAGCTTCCCTTCAAGGTGCCCAGGGTATGGGCTGAGGACAATCCTCCCGGACTAGCCCAAAGCATACCCCCAACTAAAACTGGGGGCTGAACCCACCCACCAAAGACAATATTTCATCTCTTGCAAGGCAGGCGCAGATTTGGATCCAGAAGCATCTGGAAAGACTTCTAAAGTATGGAATCCTCCAACTCTGCCAATCATCTTGTAACACGCCTCTCCTGCTAGTCCAGAAACCAGGGACAGATAACTACTGGCCAGTTCAGGACTTACAGGCAGTGAATCAGGCTGCCATTACCTTATACCCCAGTTGTCCCCAACCCCTACCCTTTCCTGGGTCTTATCCCCACTGAGGCTGTCTTCTTTACATGTTTGGACCTCAAGGATGCATCCTTTTGTATCTGCTTGGCCCCTCAGAGTCAACCAGTTTTCACTTTTCAATGGGAGAATCCCCAAAATGGTGACAAAGGCCAGTTGACTTGGACTAGATTGCCTCAAGGTTTCAAAAATTCCCTGATCATTTTTGGCATGGCATTAGCCTCTGATTTAAAAGCCTTCCCAGTGGACCGACATGGCTGCACACTACTCCAGTATGTGGACAATTTATTGTTGTCCAGGTAGATGCGGGAGGACTACCTGGAAGTATGGAAGGGACACGACAGCTCCTCACCCTCCTATGGGAGGCCAGCTACAAGGTTTCAAGGAAAAAGGCCCAATCTGTCAGGAAAAGATCAAATATGTTGGCTTCCACCTATCCCAAGGACAGCGCCAACTCAGGCCAGAAAGAAAACAGGCTGTCCGCTCAATTCTGGTGCCATCAACCTGATGCCAGGTTCAAGAGTTCCTCAGGGCCATGGGTTTCTGTAGAATCTGGATACCTAACTTCTCTATCTTGGCAAAGCTCTTTATGAGGCCACAAAGGGGGGAGAATGAGAACCTTTGTTATGGGAGCAAACACAACAAAAGGCCTTTGAAGAAATTAAGCAAGCCCTCACTAGCACACCCAACCGGGGACTCCCAGCCATGTCTAAACCCTTTTTCCTGCATGTGCATGAGTATAGTGGTATTGCAGTGGGAGTTCTGACCCAAATGTTGGGATTGTGGCATCGTCTGGTAGCATACCTCTCCAAACAATTTGACTCCATTGCCCAAGGCTGGCCACCCTGCCTATGGGCACTTGCAGCCATGGCCCTTCTAGTGGCAGAGGCTGACAAATTGACTATGGGACAAGAGTTAACAGTCTGAGTTACAATTCCTGAGACCTTGGCCCCAACCTTTGTCAAGCAGTTCTACTAGGAAACTCACACTGGCTGAATGGCTCTCAAGACCAAACAGCAAACCAAGGTGCACACCAGACTCTTAAGGACTTTGGTTGGGCTTCTCATAGGTATCCCCTTGAGCACCCGGCCTCACCTGCCATGCAGCCATTGCATAGGAAGTTTTTTTTTTCAGGGACATTGGCAAGTAGCCTTCAACTCATATTCCTACCAGCCTGTGGTCTCCACTGGCGCCTTCCTCTGTACTGACAATGGTAAGATGTATTGGATGGGATGGGTAAAAGCCAAGTATGTAGCAGGATACACTTATAACAAACCAGACAGCGGGTTAGGTGGAGCTTGGGCCTGTTGGACCTATCTCAAGAGTATAGGAGTCTCAGATAGGGGGGCCTCCAAGATCAAGCCCAAGCCCAACTAGTTAAAGAAACTATATGATGAGTGGTACAACAGGTATCCCCTAAGCCATTCCTGGCTGCAGAACTCAGCCCAATTTATGATCGGCTAAAAAGGGACTTGGGCCAAAACTTAAAGTTCCCTACCCTAGGGAAAAACCTTTTCATAGATTTAGCTGAAAGAATTGCTCATGAACTTAATGTTACCAACTGCTGGGTCTGTGAGTGGGCCCTCATGAGTGAAGAGTGGCCCTGGAAAGGAACTAGTTTAAGCACTTACCAACTCCTCCAATGGAACCACTCTATAGTTACACAGGAAAATAGCCAACCCCAGAGTTGGATCCTCACCTCTGAGGTAATTGGGGAAGAATGCATTAGGAGAATGGGGCATACTGACATACAATGGGTAGGGGAAACCCCCTGCAAAAGAGTATTATACTGGAATTCTGCTGGCCTGGCTTGGTGACCAGGTTCTCCTTGGTGGTACTGGGCAGCTTCCTGTACCCTGGCGGCTGGCTTCTCTCAATGTCATAGACCCTATCTTAACAAAACCATAGCCAACTGCACTGTCATCCCCCAAGGAGGCCGACCATTCTGCAGTATCCCTGTTATAGCCCAATGCTGGGATAACCTCAACTCTGACAACCCTGACAAGTGGAGAGCACCCAGTGGATTATTTTGGATATGTGGAAAAAGAGCTTACACCCAACTCCCACCCTGGTGGGAGGGCACTTGTACCATCAGAATAATCCAACCCAGATTCTTCCTTCTGCCCAACCAAATGGGAGATGAGTTAGGGGTTCCTCTTTGTCAAAACCTAAAGACAAGGACCACAAGATCCCTCGAAATAGGAGAAGAACAAAAATGGAAGAGGATGAATCATTAAAGCCTATGGTCCTGCAACTTGGGAACAAGATGAAAGTTGGGGATACTGGACCCCCATATACATTCTCAATTGCATCATTAGATTGCAGGTTGTACTAGAAACCATCACTAATCAGATAGCCTTGGCCCTGGAGCTCCTGGCCAACCAACAATCCCAAATGCTTGCAGCCATATATCAGAACTGCGTAGTTTCATATTATTTGCTGGCATAAGAAGGAGGAGTATGTGGGAAATTCAACCGATCCAACTGTTGTCTCTTAATAGATGATAGTGGAGAGGCTATAACTAATATAGCCACTAGTATTAAAAAATAACACATGTGCCCATCCAAACTTGGAAAGGTTGGAACCCCGGGGAATTGTTTGGGGGGTGGTTCTTAACCTTTGGGGGATTCAAACCCCTCATAGGTATTGTACTTATGATTTTGGGAATTTGTCTACTCCTGCCCTGCCTGGCTCCCATGGGTATTAGGTCTGCCACAAACCTCATTGAGGCCACAGTCAAAAGGAAAACAGCAGCACATGTAATAATGTTATGGAAGTACAAACCCCTAAACCAAGGTGATGCTATTTGACCCTAGAAGGACCCGAGCATCAAAGGGGGAAATGTGGTAAGGACCTTCCCAGAACAAAGAGAAAGTAACATGGTACAGTTAATGTCTAACTGTGCATGTGTAACCCTGTTACAACCCTGTGCCATGAAATACCCAATCAAAATGTATGTTGCCATATAAGGGAGACAAAGGGTCTAGAATGTGAAGAAAAATTAGTGAAAAGTATATAAGGCAACACTCTGCAGTCTTTGGATGTGAATTCGCTGAACCAGTGCCGGCATGAATAAACACTGCTTCCTGACAAAGAAGCCTCAGTGTCCTGTGTCTCTGTAAAGGATCCTACCACAAGGTCTTGCCAAGTTACCCAGGTTGGTCTCAAACCTGTGGGCTGAGGTAATCCTCTCACCTCGGCCTCCTAAAGTGCTGAGTCCTGGGATTATAGACATGAGCCACTGCACCCAGCCTGAAAAATGATTTTTAAAAAATTATTTATTTATTTAGAGTTGGAGTCTCACTCCATCACACAGGCTAGAGTGCAGTGACACACTCCCAGCCACCGCAGCCTCAACCAGCGATCTTTCTGCCTCAGCCTTCCAAGTAACTGGAACCACAAACATGCACCACCATGCCCAGCTTTTTTTTTTTTTTTTATTGGAAAGATGAGGTCTCGTCAAGTAGCCTGGCTGGTCTCGAACCCATGGGCTCAGGCAGTCCTCTCACCTCGGCCTCCCAAAATGCTAGGATTAGAGGCGTGAGCCACCATGGCTGGCCAAAAATGATTTTTTAAAGTGGATTTTTTTTGAGTTAGAGTCTCACCCTGACACCCAGGCATGAGTGCAGTGGCATGCTCACGGCTACCACAGTGAAATTGCTAAGACATCATAATTTTATTCTTTCTTATTTCACTTTGTCATTTATCCTAGATATATATTTCCAGATTTGTTTATAAAACCTTTGCCCTAGTCTGATACATCTAAAATACCTTATTAGTTCCAAATTTAACAAGACATTAAAATCTTATTTGAAAATACATTCCCAGACTATCATGGGAAGTATCATACAGCATTATACTGTTTATTCATGACAACCACAACAATAGTAGCTTCTTTAATTTTCAGAGTCACCATATTTTCAATTTTGACTCATAAATAAAATAATAAGCAGTTATATGTTTGCACTAAACACTGCTTGTCTTTGAAATCCATTGAATTATTTTCCTACTCAGTTTCATCATCCCTCCCACTAAAGCCTCTGTCTGGCATCTCTGTTTTTTTTCTCCTTTATTATGTACACTGCCCCTTTTTCTCAAATTCTTTTTTGCAGCCACAGAGCATTTTCTTTTTGATAGAAATACACAAATTGTCTTATCTGACTGTTTCTTCTTCGTCTTTTTTTTTTTTTTGAGTTGGCGTCTCACTCTGTTGCCCAGACTGGAGTGCAGTGGCCGCTCCCGGCCACTGCAGCCTCGACTCGCTGGGCTCCGGCGATCCTTCCGCCTCAGCCTTCTGAGTAGCCGGAATTACAGGCACGCGCTACCATGACTGGCTGATTTTTGATTTATTGTAGAGATGAGGTCTCACCAAGTTGCCCAGGCGGGTCTCGAACCCACGGGCTCAGGCAATCCACTCACCTCAGCCTCCCAAAGCGCAGGATTACAGGCTGAGCCACTGAGCCCGGCTTTATTATTCTTTATATGGAAAAAAAGGATGATAATCCTCTTGTGAAATTTATATACACAATACGTGCTGTCCACCATTTAGTAAGTACGTATGTACTTTCTCGACTACCTCTCACAACCATCCTTTGAGCTTAAGTACTATTATGATCCCCATTTTGTAGGAGAAAATGGAGGCTTTACCATTCCTAATTTTTTTTTTTTAATTGGAGTCTCACTCTGTCACCCAGGCTGGAGTGCAGTGGCACACTCATGGCTACCATAGCCTCAACCTGCTGGGCTCAGGCAATCTTTCTGCTTCAGCCTTCCAAGTAGCCGGAACTATAGGCATGTACCACCATGCCTGGCTAATTTTTGATTTATTGTAGACAGGAGGTCTTACCACGTTGCCCAGGCTGATCCCAAACCGGTGGGCTCAGGCAGTCCTCTTACTTCCACCTCCCAAAGTGTTGGGGTTACAGGCATGAGCCACTACGTCCGCTACCATTCCTAAATTAACACTGATTTGATTTCCTGTGGATGTGCTGGGGCCATCTATGACGTCAGGAATATAGTGATACTTCGGGAAGTTACTTAAGGTGGAACATATTTTACAGTAAGAAGGAGGAGGTAAGAAAAAATGCAACGTATAGATATGCTACTTAAAGATTAGTGTTATTTTTCTCTTGGAAATTTTGTGGAAATAATCAACCAATACACTTTGTAAGTATAGATAGCTCTTTCTCTACCCTTTAACCTGGTTTATTTTCAGCATCTCCATGACTTATGTAATATCCTATTCATCTTTCATCAACATTAGGTGCCTTAATCATTGTATGTTACAAAACAGGCTTGTTTACTGGCAGACTTTTTTGATGTAAATCTCAAGTATCAGCTATTTTCCAAACTTAAGGTTTTCTTCCCCTCCACACTAGTACTCCAGTGTTCTCTTTGCTGATTATATTTGTTTGGGATAAGTTAAAAGATAACCTAAATGAACCTTATGGTCAGTTTCCTCCTCAATTATGCCCTCTCTCCCTTGAATCTTGAAAAAACTGACTCTTGCTGTGTCTTTACCCTTAGCCCATAAGTCTCTTCTATTAAAAGATAAATTCAAAGTCAATAAAATCCTTCTTCAGTCTGTCTGGCCCAACATAACTCCTTTAAACTACTAGCCAGACAGCCCAGCCACATTAAACTGGCACTTCAGTCTTTAACCACATCTTTTATCCCTTTGCCAAAAGTTTTCCCACTCCCAGTCTTTTCGTATACATTGGAACAAGGTCATGGAACTGAAGCCTTCTGCTGAGCACAGAGAAGTTCTATTTCAGATGTGAGAAGTGATGATCCTGAAAATGTAGCCAGGAAGCCTATTCTTGGAGAACTACGTGGATGTTCCTGTCAGCATATGGAGGAGGCATATGACACAGAAGTTAGGTATTGACATAAGTCTTGTTCTAGAGTGACATTGTCCTGTGTATATCAGTATGCACATCTATAATATACTGACCCAGGCCACACCTATAATCCCAGCACTTTGAGAGGCTGAGGTAAGAGGATTGCCTGAGCCCATGGGCTTGAGACCAACCTGGACAACTTGGTGAGACTTCATCTCTACAGTAAATCAAAAAATTAGCTGGGCATGGTGGTGCATGACTGTAGTTCTAGCTACTTGGAAAGCTGAGGTGGAAGGGTCACCTGAGCCCAGCAGGTTGAGGCTGCAGTGGTTGTGAGCATGCCTCTGCACTCCAGCCTGGATGACAGAGTGAGATTCCAATTCAAAACAAAACAAAACAAAACAAAACAATACTGACTCAGAGTGTCTGAGAGCTTGGTTGAATACAAGTAGAAATAAGTAGAAACCAGTGGCTCATGTCTGTAATCCCAGCACTTTGGGAGGCGGAGTTGAGAGGATTGCCTGAGTTCGGGCTTCAAGACCAGTCTGGGCAACTTGGCAAGACCTCATCTCTACAATAAATAAAAAAAATTAGCTGGGTTTGGTGGCACACTCCTGTAGTTTCAGCTACTCAGAAGGCTGAGGCGGAAGGTCGAGGCTGCGGTGGCTTTGAGTCTGCCACTGCACTCCAGCCTGGGCAACAGAAACCCCAAATCAACCAACCAAACAAACAAAAAAGCAAATAGAAACAAATACTTTCTCTGATAAAACTTGCAAATAAATGCAACATATTAGGTTTGCCCTATCTTGGCCAACTTTCCCTGTCAACCACCACTGGGTGGCTCTCCAATTAACTTTCTAAAAGGGCTGATAAACCACCCACAAAGGGAAACCTTCCAGACTTAGGCCTCACAGAGAGAACATTGCCTTTACTCCTCTGATGCTGCCTCCCATCCTTGCATTTCTTTCTTCTAAGCCTCTCAGTCTGGCGGCCTTGTCTCCCTCCTTCAGAAATATTCAGCCACTTCCTACCAACAGAAGTTTTATCTCTTGTTTTATTCTTCCTCATTACAATGCCTCAGACTTCATCTGAATGAGTATTCGGTAACTGGAGGTTTCAGAGGATAATGGGCTCAAGTTCCATGAATTAGGGCAATTCAATCTTCCTACCAATGTAAGCTTTGCCACCTAGAATGTAGGCACATGTTGCAATAAGAAGCATTCAATTTCCTTAGATACAATACAATCTAATCCTTTCCCCCATGAAATGTTATTTCATTTCTTAAAGGAATTTTAGCTTTATAAGAAAAAGAGATTCCTGCTTTCTTGGCCACTTTTTTTTTCTTTTTTTTTTCTTTTTTGAGTCAGACTCACTCTGTCACCCAGGCTGGAGTACAGTGGCATGCTTACAGTCACCGCAGCCTCAACCTGCTGGGTTCAGGCAATCCTTCTGTCTCAGCCTTCCAAGTAGCTGGAACTATAGGCGCAGGCTACCGCGCCTGGCTAATTTTTTGATTTATTATAGAGATGAGGTCTCACCATGTTACTCAGACTGATCTCGAACCCCTGAGCTCAGGCAATCCTCTCCCCTCGGCCTCCCAAGGTGCTGGGATTATAGGCTTGAGCCACCATGGCCATCCTTTCTCTGCCACTTTGAAGAAATAGCACCAACTTTAATTAGAATTTGTTGACTCTGGATCTCTTCTTATGGGAGTTTGGAATAGAATGGGGTGTGTGTGGGGTTCACATTTCCTATTTAGTCTACCAAACAAAGTATCTGGACCTCACTGGGTTATTGGGCAATCACACTCCTGTGATTCCTTCCCTCTGCCCATCACCAGGCATGCATATTTTATATATTCTTCTGATTCTCCTTATACCACTATTGTTCTACCTTGATATTCTTGAGTCTTTCTTTTTCTATCTGCTCTCCTTAAAATTAAAAAAAAAAAAACCTTTTATTTATAAAACATTCAGAAAAGTACTGAAAACAATAAAATGGGAACTTGGGTATACCAGCTAGATTTTGCCATATTTTTTTTTTTTCAGACTCTCATTCTCTTTTCTTCTAAGGAAAAAAATCTTCTTATTTATTCCCTTTAGTCTTTGTATTTCTTTTCTTTTTCTTTTTTTTTTTTTGAGTTGGAGTCTCACTTTGTTGCCCAGACTGGAGTGCAGTGGCACTCTCACAGCCACTACAGCCTTGACCTGCTGGGCTCAGACAATTCTTCCGCCTCAGCCTTCCAAGTAGCTGCAATTACAGGCACGTGCCACCATACCTGGATAATTTTTTGATTTATTATAGAGATGAGGTCTCGCCAAATTGCCCAGGCTGGTCTTGAACCCGTGGACTCAGGCAACTCTCTCACCTCGGCCTCCCAATATATTGGGATTTTAGGCCTTAGCCACCGCTTCTGTCCAGGTCTTTGTATTTTTAAGAATTCTTAGCCTTGAGTATTTTTCTTCTTACTTTTTGTAGCAGACTAATAGTTGTCACCCTAACATTCATTCTCCTTTACTTTCTGGTCACATGTTCACTCAGCCAGAGACTTCATTTGTTTATTCTCCTTTACAACTAGGTGTGGATTTTTGCATATATTTTTGCCAATAGAATATAACTAGAAGCAATGAGTACAACTTTTGCCTTACCTTTTTAAAGGAAAATGGCTTGCCTTGGACAGCTTTCTTCTTCATGGACGTGTCTATGACCAGCTGCGACCATGAAGATGAGGAAGACATCCTAGAAGAGGGCAAACAACAAGATGGACAGAACCTGGGTCATCTATGACCTCACAGAACAGAGCTGCCCTGCAGTCTAGGTCTGTCTTTTAGGTGAGAGGGAAATAAGTATCAATTTTATATTACTGACTTCTGTGGTCTCTTTACTATAGTAACTTAGCTTTTATTCTATTACAGGAATTGACTCCTGGAAATGAAGGACTTCTAACATAATCCCCAAACATCCGGCATTACCTAAGCAGTCAGAAAATTGGCAGTGAGGGTAACAGAGCTACCAGGCTAGAAAAGTATTGATCTTTGTTATACCATGACAGAATATTTGGTTAGAATTTTACCTACTGGGAAGGCTGACCATGCTTTTTATGGCTGAACTTCAAGGAAAATATTTGGAAAGAACCAGAATATAATGTGTATTGGTTTCTCCTTATTGCACTTAGCAGGTTTTTCAAGAAGGAAATGAGCTCACATAAGAAATGATGTATATGTAAGCAGAGATGAAAGAAAATAAAGAATACACAGAAAAAGTAGCTGGGCATGGTGGTACTTGCCTGTAGTTCCAGCTACCTGGAAGGCTGAGGTGGAAGGATTGCCTGATCCCAGCAGGTCGGGGCTGTGGTGGTTGTGAGCATGCTACTACATTCCAGCCTAGGTGACAGAGTGACAGCCACCATGTCTGGCTAATTTTTTGATTTATTGTAGAGATGAGGTCTCCCCTAGTTGCCCAGGCTGGTCTCGAACCTCTGAGCTCAGGGAATCCTCTTGCCTCCATATCCCAAAGTGCTGGGATTACAGGCATGAGCCACTGTGCCCGGCCCATTTATTTTTAAGATTATTCTAAGTAGCCACCATTAAAACAATGGTAAGAGAAATAAGTAGAGCATAGAAACTAGGGAATAAGTAAGTGTAAGAGGTAAGTCCACAAAGAACTTTAGGTGTGGTTCCCAGCATATGTAATAAACTAGAGACAAATAGCATAGATGCCTATAGTAGTCTCCTCTTATCTGCTATTTCATTTTCCATGGTTTCAAAAAATACTAAATGAAAAATTACAAAAATAAACAATTGATAAGTTTTAAATTGTGCACTGTTCTGAGCAGCCTGACTAAGCCTGTGCTGCCCTACTCTGTCCTGCCTGGGGTGTGAACCATCCCTCTGTCCAGCATCTCTATGCTGGACATGCCACCCGACCACTAGTCACTTAGTAGCCATCTTGTTATCAGATTGACTGTGGTGATATTGCAGTGCTGTGTTCAAGTAACCCTTATTTTACTTACCAGTGAGCCAAAGCACAAGAGTAGTGATGCTGTCAATTCAGATATGTCAAAGAGAAGCTGTAAAATACTTTCTTTGTTGAAAATGGGTATGCCCTCTTCCCAATTTTGCTGTTAAGAAATGACATGGAGACTCGGAGGTTACTGGAGTGAATCTACTTTTTTTTTTTTTTTATAATGCTCTTGCAAGATCAGATGTCTCTCAAGTGAGCAGGCACACTGGAGCAGTTAAAATCAACATTTATATACCCTAGGATGCAAAATCCCTTCTCTGTTCCCCCATTTGTTGGGTACCCCAGGGGTCACATCACTCTCCCAGATGTGGCCTACATGGTACATACTGTTTGGTTTACAGAATTACTACAATGTTGCCTCACTTATGTGTCCTATTTGCCGATTGGCTCATAGGACCTTTATTTAGATTGGATCCTGCCAGAATTCATAGCCTGCCAAAATAAAAGGCCCATGAAAAGAGAACAAAGAAGCTGGGAGTGGGTCAGTATAAGGGAGTGCATGATATCTAAACAAAGAAACTGGAAATGGATTAATACAGGGAATGCAAGACATTTAAAATTAGTCAGGTTCCAGTTTTGAAAATAAATCATTCTATTTCATACACCTTTAGAAGGTGAAACTGCTTTACTTAATTAGGGAAAAACCAAAACAAAACGTACGCTGAGGTTACTAAGAATAAATCTATGTGTGAAATTGTGAAGAAGGAAAAAGAAATTCATGCTAGTTTTCCTGTTGCAACTCTAACTGCAAGTTATGATGACAGTGTGTGATTAGTGTTTAGTTAAGATGAAAAAAAAGTTAAATTTGTGGAAGACATGAACTGAAGCATGTTCTGACTGATGGTTCCACACTATCCACGGTTTCAGGCATCCATTCAGGATCTTGGAACTTATCACCTACCAGAAAGAGGAGACTACTGTTCTAAGATTTTGAAGAAATTGTATTGCTAAAGGAATTACAAATCTGACTTGCAAAAGCCAGTTAGTTCTTGTCCTAAAGCAGTCTCTAGGAAAGCATACTTTCCAACATCTACTTTGATTTTGAACCTGAAGAAGAATGGACAAAAAAGAACCTCCCAGAAGGTAAACCCAGGGACCCTGAGGGCTTAACAAAAGACATCCTGATGGAGTGAACCAAGGGACTTCTTCCTTGGCAGACAGAGTTCTGCCTGGAGAGGGGAAAAAAAATCCTATTGAGGACTACTGATTGCTGCAAGTTTCCATTCTTTTATTTTAAATTCAGGGAGTCCATGTGCAGGTTTGTTATGTAAGTATGTTGTGTGATGATATGTACCCAAAAGAACATAAATCATTCTACCAGAAAGGCATTTGCGTTATTTTCTTTTTAATATGGAAGGTTTTATTGTGGTTATTCCATTCTTGTTCCACCCTGGCATATGGGTTGAAAGTGGGGATTGAGTAACTTTCTTTTAGTTATGGGTTGCTAGACTGTAAGTAGCTATATCTGGACTTAACAGCACAGGCTATACTTCCCTCAGAGTTACCGGATCTCGAGCTAGCTGCAAAAAGTGGATATAACCACATGCGGTCTCCCTTGGAAAAGGAGGCTGAGCAACATGGGAAAAAAGGGTCACTCAGATATCTGGGTGGTCTGGATGAACTGTTTTATCTCTTTGTCACCTTGATTTAACTATTTCCTGTTACCTTGAATGCTGGTATAGATTACAATAAATGGTCACAAACTTGTCCCATCCTCTGTATGTGCTCCTATGCAATGTGACTTTTCTGTTTTCCCATCAAGAGGTGGACTCCAGATATCTGCTTCATATCTGGGTGGGCCTATAACATTTTTTGACCAATACAATGCAGCCAGAAGTGATGATATGGGATTTCTGGACCTTAAGAAGCCTTGCTCTCACTCTTGAAAAATTTCTATCATCTTGTGAAGAAACCTGGGCTAGCTTCTTTGAGGATAAGAGGCTACCTGGAGAAAGGTGTCCAGATGACATCCAGCATCAAATGCCAGCAGGACTGGCAGCATAATTTGTGAGGCCCAGTAAGGCCTCTTGTTCCACAAGTGTTAAGAATTTCAAGATGGCAACAGCAGAACTATAAACCCTTCTAAGCAGGTACCTTGTGCAACAGCACAAATCAGACACCCATGAATTGGTCTTGATAGCTAGAGAGACCATCTTGGACAAACAAGGTCCTGCCAAACTGCCAGCTGATTGTCACCATGTGAGTGAGCCCAAGTGAAACCAGCTGAAGAACCTCTCAGCTAGGTCAAGTCCAAATACTTGCTCTCAGAATTGGTAGCTAATAAATGATGGTTGTTTTAAGCCACTGAGTTTTGTGATAGTTTGTTAGGCAGCAATAAGTAACTAAGAAATACTCCCTTGTCTCCTATCCTTGAAAAGTAAAGCCTGAATCAACTTCACCCATCCTACGAGGCCAGAGGAATTCTTAGGCTATTTTCCTATGCATTCTCTTCTATAACCCATGAGTATAGGTTGTAGAGTCAGACTGCATGGGTTTAATTCTAGCTCCTTTCATTACTAATCATGTGACCTTGAACACATTCTTTACCTCTTTTGTCTGTATTTCCTCATCTGTGGAATGGAGATAACCTTATCTTATTAGGGTCTGTGAAGGTTAAACAAGGAAACACATAAACAGCACTTAGCACAGTGACTGTTCTCAATAAATGTTATTATGGTTGCCTTGGATCCAATAATGCTTTCCATGAGACTCAGGTTGAAACATATAGAAGTACTACAGAAGACTTCTAGGGTTATAAAGGAACAGGTTTTAGAGAGGTAAAAAACAAACATTGTCCTAGAGAAACTGTTATAGTCCAAGAAACACTCATTCGCTCTCCTTGATACCAATAAATCAAAGGGGCAGGGAACTGGTAGAAAGAAGTTTATTTCTGAGTCCGAATCCAGGGAGCAGAGCCAGACTCTAGGTCTTTGTAAAATGGTTCTGTTCACCCTCCAGGCTTTTACAGTTCTCTTTTATAGTCCAGAGTTGTTGGCACCTATACATTAGCCATATGACCAGCAGAGCATTGTACAGAACTTAAGTTACAGCAGTATTTTACATTTAGTGACATTTAGAGTAAAGAAAGTTTACAAGACCCGAGACATCATGCATTGCAAAAGTTATGCAAATCACAAGACTTACGGTTATGTTGATATTGTATAGTTCAAAGAAAGGGAGTAAATAGGGCTTAGTCTGCAGGGAAGTCAAGGATCCCCTGAAGCTACTTATTGGGAGTGCACAGAAGACAAGGAGATTCTCAGTAATCTGCTGAGAAATGTGCAGGAGCGCTTGAATCCCCACCATGCCCTTCTCTAGGGGCTGTGTCAATATTGAGGGACAGTAATGGGTCCCTATATCAAAACTACAAAGTAGTGTGAGGTTATAAATTTGAGCCCTGGGGTCAGACTTTCTTCCATCATATACCAACTCTGCCACTTGTTTCTGTTTCTCTGGCACATTATTTAACCTTTTTAGGTCCTATTTATGTAGACTGCAAAATGGAAATAATAAAAAGTAATCTTTGTTAGTGTTATTGTGAGGATTAAGTGAAGACTAAATAATTAAGTTTTGTAGCTTTAGTTCATAGAATATGCCCACTACATGATATTTGAAATGTGAGTAATTGTCAGAAAGGCAGGCCAAGATTGCTCTGAGAGGAAAATTTCTAGGCTGGACATGGTGACTCAGCCTATAATCCCAGCACTTTCGGAGGCCAAGGCGAGAGGATTGCCCAGGGGTTCAAGAACAGCCTGGGCAACTTGGTGAGACCTCGTCTCTACAATAAATCACAAAAAAACTAGCCAGACATGGTGACATGCATCTGTAGTTCCAGCTACTTGGAAGACTGAGGCGGAAGCATAGCCTAAACCCGGCAGGTCGATGCTGTGGCCATGAGCATGCCACTGCACTTCAGCCTGGGTGACAAGAGTGAGACTCCAACTCAAAAAAATAAATAAATAAATAAAGAGAGAGGGGAAAATTACCATGTACAGTACAGCATAAACAAGATATGAGAGTGATCAGGAGCCAAAGAGAGGAGGAATAGATTAAATTTGGAGAAGGCAGAAGTGAAACCATTCAAGACTCAGAGATGTATGTTTCCTACACTGCTCTGCAAGCTACAGCAGCAAAGCAGAATGTGCTCTAGTAGCGGGCTTTGGATCAGAGGAAACAGTTCAAGCAATTTCAGCTTACTGTCTACCAAGTAGCCTTTGAGGACCCCCTCCATGTTTAGATTGGTTCTTGTCTTTTTCGTTACTCATAAGTAGACCATCAGTTTGTTCACCAGTCATTTATTGAGCACCTTAGAGTACAACAGTGAGTGACAGGCTAGTATGCTATCCTCACAGAGCTTCAGACCAATAGGAGATTCAGACAAATAAGCCAGCCACATTGACATTTTGTGAGAACTTGGGGGATCAGGGAAAACTTCCCAGAGGAAGTTCCATTTAATTTAAGATTTGAACTACAGATGATAGGCATCAACTAAACTCAAGGGTCGGGGGAAAGATGGTGGTGAGTGTGGCTGGGGGGAGAGGGGAATAGTCCAAAACAAAAAAACAGCATATACAAATATGTGGAAGGGAGAACCAGGAACTTGGGGAATTTAAAAGATTTCAATATTGCTGAAAAGCTAAGTTAGAAACCAGAAGTGGCTAGAGAGGAAGCTTATGGGATGAAATCTGTTTACCCAGTTAGGAAATTTGAACTTCATCCTAAGGGTCATGGGAAGGCATTTAAGTTCTTAAGCAGAGTAGTGACATTTTGAAAGAGTACCTTGATAACAATGTGGAGAACAGAAAGAACAGGACAGAAGGTGCAACAACTGTTTTTGTAAATGAAAATTTATTGGGACACAACCATATCCACTTATTTAGTATTGTCTATGGCGGTTTCTAGGCCTTAAATGTAGAGTTGAATCACTGTGACCATCTGGCCCACAAAGCCTTAACTATTTACTATATGGCCTTTTAAGAAAGTATTTGCTAGGCCAGGCACAGTGGCTCATGCCTATAATCCCAGCACTTTGGGAGCCTGAGGTGAGAGGATTGCCTGAGCTCACAGGTTTGAGACCAGCTTGGGCAACTTGGCGAGACTTCACTTCTACAATAAATCAGAAAATTAGCCAGGCCTGGTGGTGCATGCCTGTAGTCCTAGCTACTTGGAAGGCTGAGGTGGAAGGATCACCTGAGCTCAGCAGGTCAAGGCGGCCATGGTCGTGAGCGTGCCACTGCACTCCAGCCTGGATGACAGAGTGAGACTCTGACTCAAAAAAAAAAAGAAAGAAAGAAAATATTTGTTGATCTTAGAGAGACTGTTGCAACAGCCTGGGGTAAGACAATGATGGGAAAGCTTTGAGGAAGTGACAGTAATTATTTTGGAAAGGCAAACCTATGGAGCTATGCCAAATAGACAATGGCTCTGAAGAAATCATGACCTAGATATCAGTTGAGATGATCTGTTTTGTTTTTTAACTAGGTAACATTGACTCAAACTCCTATTATATAACTCTGATAAAGTACAGAACTGCATGAAGTGTCCTGCCAATTTTCCAGACATCTGATTTTAGAATTCACCTCAGACCCCTGCTGATGGGCTCTCATTGTCCTGGGTGTGCTGTCTCTGTTCTGTTCCCTTCTGATCTAGTAGTGCAACTCAGCCCCTCTATGGTTCTTTCGCTTATCCCACCACACCTCTTCCCACAGCCTGCATATGTCTTGGGAAGGCACAGGAATTCAGGGGTAGTGGAAAGCTTGCTGAAGATTTGGAAGAAATGAAGGAAGTTAAAGAAATACAAATAACTTAGAATATTATACATTTTAGACATGCCACAGAATTACTCTGCCTTTTCTTTCTTTTCTCTCTCTCTCCTCTCTTATTCCCAATTTCTTCCATACCCCTAAGTTAAGTTCAGTCTTTTTCCTTATTTTTTTTACTGATATATAAATCAATGATATGTATATATGTACATATTTTGAGCTACATGTGATAATTTGATACATTTATATAATTTGTAAAGATTGAAACAGTGTAATTGGGATATCTACAATATTAAATATTGTCTTTTCTTTAATGCTAGAAACATTCAAATTATGCTCTTCTAGCTATTTTGAAATATACAACTGATTATTGTAAACTATAGTCACTCTACTGATTCCAAGTTAATTTCTGATATAGAGCAGTCTCTCTTTTGTTATCTTTTCTCTTACTAACTCAAGTTCTCAAGGCAATCTATCTACATATAATGACTACCCAAGGTGTTTTCTTCTGAGAAGAATTCTAGTACCAGCTATGGGAGAATTCGTTTAACTTTATTATAGTGGCAAGATGTCTTGGGTCAGGGTAAGATACTGGCTTGGATCAAACAAGGGGTAATCTGGCTCATCTAGCTGGAGGATGCAGGAAAGGAGGTAGTCCAAGATGGGGGTAATGAAGTAGGGAAACCAAGACAACTTCCACAAGAGTAGTGCAGACACTTAAGGGGTGAGCATATGATTGCACATGAGAAAGGAAGTCAGGGATCAGAAACTAAGGAAATCAACCAATACTGTAGACACTTGCCTTTTTGTGAAAGGTGATTGAAAGGACATTGCATACATTTAATATACAGCCATTTTAACACTGCTTCAATCTCATGTTTTTCTAGCAGTTCACTTAACTTACCCTCTAATCACTAGCCAAGGACCAAACTGGTTTCTCATAGGTAGCTATTGGTAGTTGTTTTACAACCCCCATCACCAGCTTGTTGTACTAATTAGCTTTTCTGTTTCAAGTATTCACGCCCACGTGTAAGTTAAGCTAATCAGCCCTTTGTAACCTACATGACACAGATCCCATCATCATAGCTGCAATCTTGTGACTAACCTACCCATCTGCCTGCTGTCCATCATCTGACGTCAGTACCTGTGCTTACATGTCCCTTCGTGATGACATGGAACAGACCACCACTCAACCATTTTAACAACTTGCCCGCATTAAAGGTAAATGTTTAAAAGCATTCAGGCCGGCGCGGTGGCTCAGCCTCTGATACCAGCTATATGGGAGGCTGAGGAGAGGACTGCCTGAGCCCGGGGGTTTGAGACCAGCCCGGACAACTTGGTGTGACCTTGTCTCTACAATAAATCACAAAAATTAGCCGGGCATGGTGGCATGCCTCTGTAGTTCCGGCTACTTGGAAGGTTGAGGCGGAAGGATCACCTAAGCCCAGCAGGTCGAGGCTGCGGTGGCTGTGAGCATGCCACACTCCAGCCTGGGTGACAGAGTGAGACTCTAACTCCAAAAAAAGCATTCAACCTTGAGCAGCTACTTGCCATTGTCTTATTAGATTCCGGTGTGGCCATGTGCTCTTTGAGCTATGGCCATCACAATGTTTCCTGGCTTTGTCCCCCTTCCTTACCTTGAGGAGGTGAATCTCCTCTTTCTCTCTAATTTACTCTTTATTATTTTGTTTGTTTGTTAATTTTTTTTTGAGTTGTAGTCTCACTTTGTCGCCCAGGCTGGAGCACAGTGGCACATTCATGGCTACCCCTGCGTCGACCTGCTGGGCTCTGGTGATCCTTCCGCCTCAGCCTTTCAAGTAGCCGGAACTACAGGCGCACTACCACACCTGACTACTTTTTTATTTATGGTAGAGACAGAGTCTCACCAAGTTGCCCGGGTGGTCTCGAAACCGCAGGCTCAGGCAATCCACTCACCTTGGCCTCCCAGGGTTCTGGGATTACAAGCTGAGCCACCGAGCCCAGCTCTAATTTACTTTGTAAATAAACTATGTTTTCCAATCTAATTTCTGTGCAATTCTTTGCATCTTTCACGTGACACTGAATTGCACACCAATCACCCACACCCCCGGTGAGTCTGACCTAACATTCTGGAGGCCCTGCTGTGGGTGTGACCTAACAGAGATTGTGTGGTATTTTTTTTTTCCTGAAAACTTAAAATCTTTGATCTGTTTCCATGTTTCCTCTTCTTTTTGTCCCAAAAGGAAAGTAGTGCTGGTATTTTTATATATGTACCACTTAATACAGTGTAAGACACACAGTAGAGACACAAATATTTGGTCAACTGAACCCTTAGCTTTATGCTAGGCCTGAAATCTGGTTCTTTTCTTGGTGCTCCTGGGACTTTGCTGTTTTGATACAGATCAACCTAGTATACCTGAACAAATCAAGCAGCACTGGTTTTACTTCTAAACAACCTAAGCATAAGAGCACCAGTAAGTGTATTTATATATTTTTCCTTTCAGAAGACTGAGGCTAGGTCTCAGTATATTTGTATCATGACAACATTAGCAGCAATAAACAACTTAATATTACTACCATTCTTTACGGAATGCCTACTGGATCTGAAGTACAGCATCACTGTATAACATAGTGACCTATGTCCTTTCATTTAAGCCTCACGATAGCCTTATTATTATATTCATTTTACAGATGAAGGACTCTGGCTCAAAGAGGTTCTCTCTCTCTCTCTCTTTTTTTTTTTAGTTGGAGTCTCACTCCATCACTGGTGCACGCTACCACACTTGGCTAATTTTTGAATTTTTATTGTAGAGACGAGGTCTTGCCAAATTGCCTGGGCTGGTCTTGAACCTGTGGGCTCAAGCAATTCACTCACCTCAACCTCCCAAAGTGCTGGGATTATAGGCTGAGCCACCGAGCCTGGCCGAGGTTCTCTTTCTTAAGGTCATGGTAAGTGGCAGTTTGTGTGACTTCAAAACTCACTTAAAAACTGGCTATAGCATCTGCCTGTCTCCCTCATTGAATTAGTTAAATAAAATCGTTAACATTTTTTTCTTTTCTATCTGTATCAGAGTCATGATGCTAGCTTTTTTTGAAAATTATCTTTTGGCAAAGATTTAACTGGAATGCAACTCACATTCTGACTGACTTGAAGGCCCATTTCTACAACTCAGAAGTCTCCATCTTCACTGTGCACTTTACTGGGAAGCTTCTTTTTAAAGTGCAGAGTTATGAGTCCTACCTCAAGAAACTCTGATTTAGTAGTGTCTTTGTTTTTAACAAGACTCTATGTATTCTGTTGTAAGTGGTCTGGAAAGCTGCTTTGAACACTACTTTGAAGTTTGTGATACTACTTTCGTAGTAGGAAAAATAAACTACTTGTACAAAACAAGTTTATAAACTTGCTAAAACTCTCAAAGGAGAGAAGAGGAAGTGAGAAATTCTCAGCCTTCACTAGAAAAGTTTTGACAGGGAAAGATGTTAGGAAAAGACATTCTGTGTATTGGAGGCGGCGTGAGTGAAGGTATAGAGGTGGGAAAATACACAGCGTGTTGCGGGGAATGACCAGTAGTTGGATTTGGCTAGACTGAGTATGAACAGTAAGACAGCAAAGGTAGGTTTGAGCTAGAATAGGTGGAGTGTACTGCCATATATTTAGTTGATAGGCAATGAAGAGTAATAGTAAACTTTTGGTTTGAAGTAAAAAGATAGGCAACAGTAGGTCAGAAGAATTCTGAAGAGGCACAAAGTGGGAGAGTGAGAGGCAATTTATGAATGACAAGGAAAGATGTGAGATCATAAGGATCTGAAGTCTCCTCTGCAACTAATGAATATTTATTGAGGGTCTATGCACTGGGAGAAGATGGAAAGGCAATTTTTATCCTGGTATGATACCAGGGAGATATAACAGGTAAAAGATGGCACATGGGTCTAAACTTGGTGGGTGAAAGAGGAAGAGTAGAGGAGGTAAGTGGCAAACATTCAGAAAGTAGAATTGACAGAATTTGGTGTGCACTTGGATACAGAGCACTAAGCAAGGGGGAGGATTCTAGATAAATTGAGATTTGTGGATTGAGTGATTAGAGGCATGATGATTTCATAAACCGAGAAAGGGAAACAAGAGTATGGGGAGATAATGAGTTATGTATTTTATTGCATTTGAAAGACATGGGAAAACATAGTTGTAGGATCTTGGGAATATATATCTGCAACTCAAGAAAGAGAGTTTTAGACAGCTATTATGTAAGTGGAGTTGGTAATGAACACATCCTGTGGATTGAGAGAACAGAGAGGACAGGGTTAAACCAAAGCTGAGACAGAGTTCAAACTGGTGAGGCTATTGCCTGCAGTGGACAGAAATGAACTGGGGAGAAGGTTAATTGCAAAATGTAGAGTTAAGAATCAAAGCAAAAAAGCCCATACGTTTTCAGGTTCAAAGGATTCATGAAAACTTTGAGATGACAAGTTCAAGGGCTAGGGGAATGCAGCAAGAACGAATTGAGAAATGAGGGTAAAAGCAACAGATGAAGTTAAGAATTTGTTTTTGGCACAGCTTCCCTTAGGGTGAGTACTGTATTTGTTTGGAGAAACTATTCTAGGTAGGCAATGAAACCCCAAGGGGTTTAAGCAACGCCTATGTAGGAAAGAAAAGAGCTTGGAGCACAAAGCAGAGGTGGTGGGAGGTCTACTCAACTCCTCAGGTTATCTTTTAATCTGATGTAAACCATGAGATCACGAATCATGAAATGTTTGGAGATGATCTCCTGTAGAAACTGGAGGAAAGGCTGACTTGTGGCTCAGAGTGATGAAGTAATAACAGGGATGTCATTGAGTTATTTTTGTATTGATTTCCTTAAAGTTAAGGAATGATTGATTTTTATTGTTGCAATGGTCATTACAGACCAAAAAAGATCAAAATTACTAAAACCACATCTAAATCATTTAGGAGATATATAGTTTTGAACTTCATCCTTATTTGTTCATCCCCCACAAGTCAATATGACAAATGTTGAATCTCAAGAGTTGGTGTCTTTAGCTATTGGTTATAGTTACTTTTGTCCCAATAATTTCTTGTACTACTGGCAGTCAGAATTTACACAATTGGGTTGGGCGCAGTGGCTCACGCCTATAATCCCAGCACTTTGGGAGGTGGAGGCAAGTGGATTGCCTGAACTCAGGGCTTCGAGACCAGCCTGAGCAACATGGCAACACCTCATCTCTATAATAAATCAAAACATTAGAGGGGCGTGGTGGTACATTTCTGTGGTTCCAGCTACCTGGAAGGCTGAGGTGGAAGGATCTCCTGAGCCCAGCGCACCACTGCACTCCAGCCTGGATGACAGAGTGAGACTCTGACTCAAAAAGAAAAAAGAATTTACACAAATGTTTTCAAAATGTCCCATGATGCTCTTACAATGTGCATTCTTTGTTAAAATAATTAATAATCCGTATTAAGACAAAGTGAAATGAAATTGAGTTCCTTTCTTTATGTTGATACATAAGGAGGACTACTTTCTCTTTCTGGATTAGTAGAATACTTGTGCATAAAACAGTGTTAAAAGTCAAATCCTGATAGATTTTCAAATGTCATTGGGTACAGAACTTCATGTACAAACCTGAGGGAAATTTTTCTTTGTAGGACTCTAAAAGGAGAGATAAAGCAGTCCTTTAAATCACTTGACTCCTTTTTATTAACTTTAGGTAATTGTTCCGGATAAAAAAGGCAAATGGGCTGGACGCAGTGGCTCAGGCCTATAATCCCGGCACTTTGGGAGGCCAGGGTGAGAGGATTGCCAGAGCCTGTGGGTTTGAGACCAGCCTGGGCAACATGGTAAGACCTCGTCTCTACAATAAATCAAAAAAATTAGCTGAATGTGGTACCACGCGCTTGTAGTTCTGGCTACTTGGAAGGCTGAGGTGGAAGGATCGCCTGAGCTCCATAGGTGGAGGCTGCGGTGGGCGGGAGTGTGCCACTGCACTCTAGCCTTTTCTTTATGACTCCCAACTCATAAAAAAAAAAAGAAAAAGAAAAAGAAAAAAAAGGCAAAATGTCATCGTTCTACTCTTTTTCTTTCCAGATTGTGGATGGTCACTTAAGACTCTCCCCCAGCCACAGAACTTTGAGCTTCCTAAATGAGTCCCTTGATGAGATAAGTGGGGAATACACATAGCATGCTCCCACCTTGCAGGGTGCAGCAAAGTTGCAAGGTGGACAGATGCTCCTGCACTTACAATGGTGTTATGTCTTGATACACACATCAGAACATGAAAATATGCTCAGTTGAAAATGCATTTTTGGCTGGCTGTGGTGGCTTATCCTGTAATCCCAGCACTTTGGGAGACCGAGACAAGAGGATTGCCTGACCCTGGGGGTTTGAGACCAGCCTAGGCAACTTGGTGAGACCTGTCTCTATAATAAGTCACAAAAGCTAGCCAGGCATGGTGGTGTGCATTTGTAGTTCCAGCTACTTGGAAGGCTGAGGCGAAGGGATTGCCTGAGCCCAGTAGGTCAAAGCTGTGGCCATGATTGTGCTACTTCACTCTAGCCTGGGTGACAAGAATGGACTCCAAATCAAAAAAAAAAAAAAAACAAAAGAAAGAAAATGCATTTTTCCTGTTTTATTTTTATTATTTTCTTATTTGAATAGCTTTAGGGGTACAAGTGGTTTTTGGTTACATGGCTGCATTGTACTCATTTAGTGGTGAAGTCTGGGTTTTAAGTGTACCCATCACCCCCTTTATGCACATAGTATCCAATGGGAAATTTTTCACCCTGCCCCCCTTCCCACCCTCCCCATTCTGAGTCATCAATGTCCATTTTACCATTCTCTATGTCTTTGCAGTTCCTTAGTTTAGCTCCCACTTATCAGTGAGAACATGCGGGTGTTTCGTTTTCTGTTCCTGTATTACTTAACTTAGGATAATGTTCTCCAATTGCGTGCAAGTTGCTGCAAAAGACATCATTGCATTCTTTTTTGTGGCTGACTAGTATTCCATGGTGTGTGTGTGCATATACTACATGAAAATGCATTTAATACACCTAACCTACCGAATATCATAGCTTAGCCTATCCTTCCTTAATGTGCTCAGAACACTTTCAGTACAGTATTTGATACATTACACGAGATATCCAATACTTCATTATAAAATAGACTGTGTTAGATGATTTGGTCCAGCATTGTGCGGCAGTATTGTACCACATATTGCCAGTCCAGGAAAAGGGCAAAATTCAAAATTTGAAGTATGGTTTCTGCTGAATACATATCACTTTTGTAGCATCATAATGTTGAAAAATCTTTTAAGTTGGGGACTGTCTTCATAAGACAGAAACCTGGCCTTCAAGCAACTTACAATCCAAGTATATTTAGTGATTTAACTCCCAGAACACAGTTGTGAGACTCACAACTGCACTTTGGACTTTAATGTTCAATTATGTTGCTTTTTCTACGGGTAATGGGTTTTGATACTCAGGCAATTGTCCAAGAAAGCTGGACTTTGGATAAGTATATGATTTCATTTATTTCCAAATTCAGAAAGTCAGATTCAGTGGCTCACACCTGTAATCTCAGAACTTTGGGAGGCCGAGGTGGGAGGATTGCTTGAGCCCAGGAGTCTGAGATCAGCCTGGACAATGCAGCAAGAACCATCTCTACAAAAAATAAGAAAATTAGCTGGGCATGGTGGGGTGTACCTGTAGTCCCAGCTACTTGGGGGGTTGAGGCAGGAGGATCACCTAGGCTCAGGAAGTCGAGGCTGTGGTGAGTTATGATTATGCCGCTGTACTCCAGCCCAGGTGATAAAGTGAGACCCCAACTCTAAATACATACATATATACATAAATTCAGAAGATATTTATTTTTTATTGGTGGTAGCAATAGACGCTAGAGAGGGGATGAGTGTAGAAACAAGACTAGAGCAAAGAAGTCTAGCTTGGAGGCAGTTGCTCTAACGCAGACATCAAATGCTTCTGTGAGGCCAGGAAGGAGTCAAGGGTAACTCCCTAGGTTTTTGTGGGGACTTGGTGTATCTTGTAGCCATATGGGAAGACAGAGAACCACTGCATATACTATTCCACCTGAAAGCTGATTATTACCAAAGGTCTGAATTCTGAAGACCTCAATGTCTGTCTATTAACATTAGGAGGTAAAGTGAGTTTCTTAGCGATGTCAAAAGAAATAATTTCTGTGCTTGAAAATTCTGATATTTACTTAAAATTTCATTTTAATTTGATGTATTATTTGTGAAAATGTTATTTGTATTTGCTTGGAGTAAGAATTAATAAATTAAATTTCCTTATGTCAACTGTCTTTTCTTGAATGGTATTATAGTTTTTAATATATTATACATAGATAGGATTAATGGTTAATTTTTTCCTTATTCCACAATCCACATTCTCCCTACTTTTTGGATGTTAAATATCATTTTAGCATTTTAGAATGCTACACATTTTATTACAGGATATTTTTGTGAAAGTTTGAAGATATTTAATTATAACAGTCTTTCAAAAATGTTTTTTTCTTCTTCTTTTTTTTTTTTTGAGTCGGAGTCTCACTCTGTCACCCAGACTGGAGTGCAGTGGCATGCTCACGGCCACTGCAACCTTGACCTGCTGGGCTTAGG
>CAUYQG010189319.1:0-19510 GCA_963574415.1 Tarsius wallacei | reverse complement strand
AGAGAAGATTTAGTTTAGGAAGAAAAGGGGGAAAGAATCCTTTACTGTTTGCTTAGTGAGCTGGGTTGGCCCAGTCGGAGCCAAACCCCACATACTTGGGCAACATAGTGAAATTTCATCTCTAATAATAATAATAATAATAATAATAATAATAATAATAAAACAAATAGAAACACTATGATCGTAGCATCCCTGCAGTTGTCACTCTGGGACTCAGTTTCCAAAGTCTGAGTGCTGGGTGCTAAGTTAGATTCATGGAGCCTCACAGATTTTGCTAAGATGTTTGGATTGTTTCTCCCTAAACATAGAGAGAAGTCACTGGTGTTTAAGCAGGAGTAGGCCATGATCTGATTTATGTGTTTTAAAGCCAGGCCTTTTGCTCACTTTCCCTGCTACCCGATGGCCCTTCTCCATCTGCCTTCTGGGTTTTGTCTCCTGTCAGCTTCTCTTGACACCATCTCTTCCCCCACCCAAGTAACGCCAGCCACAGCAGTCCTGTGTTCCTCTTTGCTCATAGCGTTTGCCGGGATCTTATTCACACGCAGCCCATTACATCGCTTGCTATTATTATCATCCGCATATGTTAGTTAATTAATTAATTCAGCAAGCATGTATGGAACAGCTGTTACGTGTCAGGCACTGTGCTAAGGGCTAGGGTTGGAGATGATTAGAACCAGTTCTCTGCTCCCAAGTAGCCTGGAGTGTGGGGGCGGGGACAGTTATGTAAACAAATCAACAGTCAGCCTCTGGTAGGGCTTTTATGGGATCTGAGATAAGCTGTCTCTAACCAAAGGAGGGGCATGGGTTGCGGGGAGGAACATAGGCTGGGTGTGAGTGGAGAAGGTAGGGGAAACTTCTGAATAAAAAAAGGTTGGAATGGATTCTTCAAGGCTGACAAGGAGTGGGGGTGGAGACATGAGGGAGGAACAGAAAGGGGAGAAATTGCAAGCAGTTCGCTCTTTTTTTTGAGTTGGAGTCTCACTCTGTCACCCAGACTGGAGTGCAGTTCCCAGCCACCGCAGCCTCGACCTGCTGGGCTCCGGCGATCCTTCCGCCTCAGCCTTCCAAGTAGCAGGAACCACAGGCGCGCGCTACCAGGCCCGGCTAATTTTTTGATTTATTGTAGAGATGAGGTCTCGCCAAGTTGCCCAAGCGGGTCTCGAACCCGCGGGCTCAGGCAATCCACTCACCTCAGCCTCCCAAAGGCGCAGGATTACAGGCTGAGCCACCGAGCCCGGCTAGCAGTTTGCTCTTGATGCAGCTTTAATGGGAAGCAGGGAAGAGTGGGAGATGAGGCTAGAAAAACAGGTGGAAACAAAACAAACACAGTGCAACACCACCCAGGATGCCTTTCTTCTGATCCAAGGAATTCTGGATCTGAACTGGGGAGAAGCCCACGGTGAGACAGAGGAGGCTAGAGGTGGTTTCATTTATTCACTCACTGAAGTACCACACTGGGGATAACACAGTGAGCAAAACTGAAGGGATCCCTGCCCTCTGGGACCTTGTGGAAGCCCTTGGGAAGGAGCCCTGGTCCAGCCTTAGGGCTTAGGAAGGCTTCCTGGAGGTGATGTCCTCTGGTCAGCTCTCCCAACAGTGGGCCTCATGGGACTGAAGGCGTAGGGAGTGAGAAAGCCACTGTGTAGAGAGAGGTCATGATGGACCACCTTTCCCCTGACATCCCTTTCCCCTGAATCCACCAGATTCCAGGCCCAAGAAACTAAGTCACAGACCCAGGCTGGAGCAGGGGATGGAAAATAGGCAAGAGAGAGGCCGGCAGAGAAATCCTGGCTGTTTTGCGGCCTCCCCGACGGTCTCCTGGAACATGGGCCTGTTTTGCAAACACAGCAAGCCAGCCCAAGTATGTGGGGTTTGGCTCCGACTGGGCCAACCCAGCTCACTAAGCAAACAGTAAAGGATTCTTTCCCCCTTTTCTTCCTAAACTAAATCTTCTCTGGGTGCATAATTTACAGAACTCCAGCGAACTGCAGTTTGGCTTTCTTCCCAAGAAAGAAAAACATCTCCTCAGATTTTCCACACACCCGCCCCATCCTGCTGATTGAATGCCAGGACTTCCCAGCAAGGCTGGGGACAGGGCCATTGCGGCTCTGGGGACGCGGCCATGGGGGGCTGTACCCCCATCCTAAGACACAGCATGGGCAGGAATTTCAGCGGTAAGAGAGTTGTGGGTGAGTGCCCCATAGAGGAGAGCCAGGTGGGCAATAGGTGTGTGGTTGAGGGGACAGGAACCTCTGTAGACAGCAGCGCTGCCTGGAACTATGCTGGGACCAGCAGTCCCTGCAACAGCTCGTTCATGTGGACAAAGCACCCTCTCATCTCATTTGAGTCTCCCACCAATTACATAAGAGGGTAGAACACATATGATTACTACTCCCGTCTGACTGATGCGTTTAAGAGGATGGTACTGGCGACTTGAAATTAGCCTGATCTAAGGTGGAATCCCATCTCTACGACTGAGTGACTTAGGGCGAAATTGCAAAACCTCTCACAGCCTTCTCCATTCGGGATACTAGGTACTTTCCCCAAAGGTTGTGCTGAGGGTTAAATGAGATACTGTGTGTGAGGACCCCGTGCATGTCTGGTCCCTAGCAGGTGCTCACTTAGTTCCATTATAATGACTGGAGAGATTACCTGACTCCTCTGGGCACTGCTGGGACTGTGAACCAAGTGCTTTGACTCCCAGCACAGATTTTTATGCCGTCTCAGTCACCCCCAAGCCCCCGCCCCTCCCCCACCCCACCCCCAGCAACCCACCCCAAGAAAATGCTGCAAGCTTTGAGGCTGCCTGTGTGCTCCTGGCTCAGGGATCTGTGCTGACAGCTGAGCAGTCTTTTTAAGTCCAGTAGGACAGTCCTTAAGTCCAAATTCCTGCCCTGCTGTGTGGGAGCAAACGGCTCTAGAAACTGCATCGCGGGTGAAACTTAAGCTTCAGAACATGAGCCGGGTTCCCAGTCCGCCTGTTTCCTCTTATAGTCAAGGGCGAGCATCCAAATCCCCCTTCATTTATCATTGTCACTGCTGCTCAGAAAGGTCAGTGTGCATTCTGCTCGTTGTCTCCAGACACTTGGCTCTGAGCAGTGATTAGACTTGGAAGCGCTGAGTCTTGCATGCAGTCGGCACTCACGAATGTTTGCGGAAGAGGCTTCAGGTCCTGCTCCCCACCAGATCTGGAGGGCCTATGTGATCACAGCCTATGGCAAAACAGCCTTTCCTTATTGGGATCCTGGGTTATAGGCCCGGTTGGGTTTCCCAACGAAACTTCTACAACTTTTGTGGTTGTTCCCTCTCCCCTCTTCCCCCAGAATTCCAGGCTGATTGTGGCTTCCTTTAGGGGCCTTGTCTGACCATCCCATCGAAAGCGGCTCCTCCTTCTGTCCTTTCCAAAGCACTGTCTTATCTCATCATTCTTTGTTTGTTTGTGTTTTTCTTTTTTCGTGGTACTCCTTGCTGTCTGAAGTGATTTCTTTGTTTGTTGCCTTTGTGATTGCACCGTAGCTCCATAAGAGCAAGCCCTGTTCTGTCTTGGTCACTGTGGTATCCCAGTGCCTTGCATGCATGCTGTAGGAGCACAATAGTGATGTGTTTATGGATAAATGAAGCAATCTTAAGCTTATGGGGTCCGACATCTTCATTTTGCCGATGTGGAGACTGAGATCCAGAAGGGTTAAGATGCCCCGTGTCACTTGACCTGGACAGAGTCTGAGGCTATGAGCACTTTCTCCAGAATCTTCTGCCTCCATTCTGAAGGGTCTGTCGAGCCAGCATGTGGTAATGGTCTGCTTTTCTATTGATGCAGGAGGGCGACTTTGTGTCTCTGAAAAGTTACAGCACTAAAAATATATCTGACATGCACCCTAATAAGCTAAAGGACAGTTTGTTCATTTGGGCTGAAAATAGAAAACTCACAGGTGCACGTAAAACACGCTGAGTAGAAATTGACATGGCCCCTGCGTGGGTAAGGAATGATTGTATAAAATGATGTTATCCTGGTGGATGTCAGCTAGCCAGGGAAACATCGCAACTGGGCCATGACTATCAATGTCGGGGAACAGTTTCCCCCCTAGATTCTGGAGGAGGAATAAGAGGTCTGTGAGGAGTCATGGGGTGCAGTGGGTTGGGCGTCTTTCTCATGGAGTCATTGAGGATCGAATGTGGATAGAAACATACAAGCCTGGCATGTACCTGCTCAAAAGGGGCAGTTCTGTTAACATCCCTAAAGATGGATTATTCTGGCTGAGAACTATTTTGCTTCCATGTTTCACTGACGCCCACTGGTTTTCTCATATTTATCCCATGAAAGATGACAGGCGATGACTCACACCAAGCAGCGAAATGAACCAGTGTGTAGCTCTGGGGAAAAGGTTATGTAGGGCAGTAAGGAGCTAATAATAATTATTATAACAGCCACTATGTCTCTTATTTTATACTTTTTATGTCCCAGCCAATGTACTAAGGACTTAGGTGTATGACACCATTCAATTGTATGAGGTTGGAGCTAATTTTTGTCCTGCTTAACAGATAAGAAACACTCAGTCTTATGAGAGGAAGGAACTATTTTTACCCCTATTTCACAAATGAATAGATGGAATTTGGAGAGGTCAAGTGGGTTGCCCGAGATTACTTAGCCAGTAAGGTACTTAGCTGGTAAGGGACACAGCTAGAATTCTAGCTGTGGCACACGGTCTGTCTCCAGAGCCCAGGTTCAAAAATACTTCCTGTGTTACCTCCCAGGAGGCCAGACATGATGGCTAAGTAAATTAGAAGTGGTAGAGTTTGGGTGACTGTCAGTCTCTCATGTTGTCTCTAGCCCTTTACTTTTGGTAATTGACTATAGACAATAAATATCACTAAGAATTCAGCCGGATGTGGTGGCTTATTCCTGTAATCCCAATAAACTGGGAGGCCGAGGTTGGAGGATCGATCGAGCCCAGAGTTCTAGACCAGCCTGGGCAACATAGAGAGACCTTATCTCTACAAACAGATTAATAAAAATTAGCCGGGCATGGTGGCACATGCCTGTAGTCCCAGCTACTCGGGAGGCTGTGGTGGAAGGATTGCCTGAGCCCAAGAGGTTGAGGCTGCAGTGAGCCATGACTATGCCATTGCACTCCAGCCTGGGTGACAGGGTGAGACCCCACATCAAAAGAAAGGAAGGAAGGAAGGAGAAAGAAAGAAAGGAAGGAAGGAAGAAAGAAAGGAAGAAAGAAAAAGTAAAATAAAATAGAAGAGTTCACAGGGTGCATTGTTATAAATGGAAGGAAGTAGGTTTTTTTTTTTGGAGTCTCACTCTGTCGCCCAGGCTGGAGGGCAGTGGCAAGCTCATGGCCACCCCAGCATTGATCTGCTGGGCTCTGGCAATCCTTCTGCCTCAGCCTTCCAAGTAGCTGGAACTACAGGCACGTGTTACCATGACCGGTTAATTTTTATTTATTTACTTATTGTAGGGATGAGGTCTCACCAAGTTGCAAGGGCTGGTCTTGAACCCGTGGGCTCAGGCATTCCACTTGCCTTGGCCTCCCAAAGTGCTGGGATTACAGGCTGAGCCACTGAGCCTGGCCGGGAGTAGGTTTTAAGCACAAATGATTGTTACAACCATGATGATCCAATAAAGTGAATTTCCAAGCAATGAGTGTTCTATGCTCTCAGCACACCACCTTGCACCTGAAAGGCAGGGATTGCATTTTATTTGTCTTTGATTAAATGAAAAAGTATGTAAGTATGTGAAGGCGTTGGCTTAGTACTTGGCACAAAGTAGGCACTTAATTGCAAGATATTCCCTTCTGTGTCTTTATTTTCCTAATGTCCATCACAGTGCTTGGCATATAGTAGGTGCTTAACATATACTAGTTGTTTGTTATAAGACTAGTAAAGACTTATGATGGGATAAAAACAAATATTTGGGCCGTGCACGGTGGCTCAAGCCTGTAATCCCAGCACTTTGGGAGGCCTGAGTCCATGGGTTCAAGATCAGTCTGGGCAACATGGTGAGATCTCATCTCTACAATAAATCAAAAAATTAGCCAGGTGTGGTGGCGCATGCCTGTAGTTCTGGCTACTTGGAAGGCTGAGGCAAAAGGATTGCCTGAACCCAGCAGGTTAACGCTGGGGTGGCCGTGAGTGTGCTACTGCACTCCAGCCTGGGCAACACAGCGAGACCCTGACTCAAAAAAAGATGCTGAAGACAAGTATTAAAAGATGTTGGAAGCTGCTGGTGACTAGTCACTGATTATGAAAATACACTGAAGACTATATTCTAGAATGTGATCACATTCCAGCTTGAAAAGAATGTGGATAAATACTTTGGGAGGCCAAGATGGGAGGATCTCTTGGGTTCTAAGGGGTTCAAGACCAGCCTGGGCAACATAGCAAGACCTTGTCTCTACAAAAAAAAATTTAAAAATAGCTGGGCTTGGTGGCACACACCTGTAGTCCCAGCTACTTGGGAAGCTGAGGTAGAATGATTGCCTGGGTGGGTCCAGGAGGTCAAGGCTGCAGTGAGCTATGATCATGCACTCTACTGGTGACAGAGTGATACCCTGGTGAAAGAAAGAAAGGGAGGAGGGAGAAAGAAAAAGAAAAAAAAGAAAGGAGGAAAGAAGAGAGAGGACGAAAGAAAGAAAAAGAAAAAAGAAAGAAGGAAGGAAGAAAAGAAAGAAGCAAGGATATGAATATGCATAGGAAAAAGACAGGAAGCATCTCCATTATTTGTTAACACTGGTACACTCTTGATTATGTACTGTTTTATTTTCCTCATTTTATTTATCTCTATTTTCCATAGCGAAAGTAGGTTACAATTCTCAAAAGAAAAAAGTATTTTTTAGAAAAAAAAGGTGTAGCAGCAGTCTTTAAAAATTAGAAGCCCTGTTTTTGTCATCACTGTACTCATCAGTGGAGAAAGCCCCCTCTGGCTGGGGAAGAGGGGACCCAAAGGACAGCATTCCACACTGGCCCTACTGCTGTCCTCATACCTACCATTTGAGCAGATTTTAAAGGATATTTCTTGGCATCTGCAGGAGATGAAGGGAGCAATGTCTTCATTCAGGGACTCAGAGGAGAGGGGGAACAAGAAAGGAAATCATAAATTTTTCCTGGAGGACAAAATGAAACCCATAGCTCTACGAGCAGCACAGCAGTGTAGTATGTGACGTGTTTCCCGCAAGGACCTCAAGTCCAAAACACAATTCCAGAGCCAGGCAGGGGAGATGCAGATAGCACTTCTCCTGTCTCCTTTGGCCTAAAGCAGTGAGACCAATTTACCTGCCAGATGTTCCTTCCAAAATCCAAAGGAAGGTGATTTGTTTTCAAGAGAGAAGAGGAATTTAATTCTATGATTCTTCCCTCCTAGTTTATTGCAAGGAAGGTTTGTCTTCCTTATTTAAAATTCTTCCATCATGGCCAGGCCATGTTTCCTGGCTTTGGCCCCCTCCCCTAACTTGGGGAGGTAAATCTCCTCTTTTTTTCCTCTCTCTGTCTCTAATTTACTTTCTAAATAAACTATATTTCCTAATCTAAAAAAAACTCAATTCTTTCATCTGGTATAGAAAAGAACTAACAGTGATGGGAAGCCGGCTTTATCTTTTGCATCATAAGTAATAGTAGTGACTGGGCACAGTGGCTCATGCCTATAATCCCAGAACTTTGGGAACCTGAGGTGAGAGGATTGTCTGAGCCCATGGGTTCAAGACCTGTCCAGGCAACTTGGTGAGACCTTGTCTCTACAACAAATCAAAAAAATTAGCCAGTCGTGGTGGCACGTGCCTGTAGTTCCAGCTACTTGGAAGGCTGAGGCAGAAGGATCGCCTGAGTCCAACAGGTCGAGGCTGCAGTGGCCAGGAGCATGCCACTACACTCCAGCCTGGGTGACAGAGTGAGACTCTGACTCAACAAATAAAATAAAATAAAAATAAAAAATAAATAATAGTAATAGTAGTAATCAGTAGCGGTGGTGGGTATAGTGGTAATGGTGGCAGTGGTGATGGTAGTTTGTGATAGTAGCAATATTGTATGCCTGGTTTTTCTCCTGTATGAATTTATTTAAATCTTTATAACAACTCTGTGAGGTAGGTAGTATGATGAAAGAGGAAACCAAAGCTCAGAGAAAGTAACTAGCCCAGAGTCACATAGTACGGACTGGAAATCAGATCCCAACTAGGTCTAGGAAGTCCAAAAAACTTTCTTCCTACTGTAACACATTCAGAAATTAAGATGTTACCAGCCCAGGTTATATTTACAAAAGCCTAATGATTATGGAATAATTCAGTCCTTGGTTTGCATCCATACACGACCTGAGGTTGGCTCTAGAATTGTATACAAGAGTCCAATTACTTCAACAAACTTAGGGTGCTGTTTAATTTTTTTTAACTCATTCTCTCCTTACGTCAGTAGTGAATGAGACTCTTAAAATATTTTCTGTCCACTTCACTAAAGAACCACTTCACTTTGCAGGAGATAGCATTCTTCCGCCTGGATAATGTACCAGCCAACATTCCCTGAATAGGTTGTCATCAAGCAGGAGGTTTTCCCTGGTCTTTCCCTGCTGGAACATGGTTTGCTTTTGAGCAGACTCTTATACAAGACCAATCTAACCCTATACAAGAATGTTTTGTTAGAAAAAGAAGAGAATTTTTCTCCTTTTTTATTGTAAAGATGTGGGGTACAATTCAGGGTTAGGTATACAAATATTGATTATGCAGGAACCCTTGTTGATAAGGTATGTCCCTCCCTCCCCTAGCAGTCTCCCTCAACTGCCAATCCCACTCTCCCCTCCCCTGACAGTTTCCCACTACTGCCAATCCCTTTCTTATAGTATTATAATAATTGTTCAAGGTCTGCTTATGAGTGAAAACATGTGGTACTCTGTTCTTTGTTTCTGTGATAGATCACTGAGTATGATCACTCTAAATCCATCCAAGTTGCTGCGAAGTCCATATTTTTGTCCAGAAGAGAATTTTTCTTTCAGCTTTTTAGAGTGATTAAATGTCTTATGTTTCCCAGTGATGAAACTGTGACTTGATGAGTTAAAGGACGTTATACAGCAGAGACATTTCTGCAATGGCCTAGGTATTGTAAACCCATCTGCATGTCCAGGGAACCCCCACTTCTGCTGAATAAAAAATGAGGGCGTTGTGTCCAAGAGGCTGATGCTCTTATAGAGAAGGTCCTAGTACCTAAGCAGGTACTCATTAATTCAGTTTATCCATTCATCAGGTGTCTTTTGTGTTTGGGGCATAGTTTTGGGCACTGGGGATTCAGTGGGAAGCATATTAGACCAAGTCCCTGCACTCACAGTTTAGAGAGAAGCGGACATTGAACAAGAATGAGCTCACTTGCAAGCAACAGAAAACCCAGCAAGGGGTACCTTTTTTAAAAAGTAGAGTTAGACTTATTTTTCTCCATAACAAAAAGTCTGTATGTAGACAGGCCGTACCTATTGCAGTAGCTCCGTCAAAGTTCCTATGTGTCCTTCCTTCCACCCCAAGTCTTCAGCATGGTGGCTTTTCCATTTTGTTTATTGTGTGTCTCAAGATGGCAACCAAAAGTCTAAGTATTACAGCTACATTTAAGTCAAAATGAGAGGGTAGAGGGTGCCAGCCATATCTGATTATTTTATTCAGAATGCAAAGGCCTTCCAAGAAGTCCCTCGGCAGACTTCTACTTAGACCACACTGGCCAAAACATTTACACAAACCACCCCTAGCTATAAGGGAGCCTGGAAATGTAAATATCTGGTGAAAGGAATTATAGTCATTGACTTGACTAAACACAATTCAACCTCAGAGGCCAGGCTATTGCCATCTTAAATAAAATCAGGGTAATCAGAATAACTTGGGCTATGTGGTGAGAGGGGAGGGATGAAAGAGACAACTATTCATCACAATGATTAAGTTTCAAGCCAACCTGAAGAAAACTCACTGAATCTTGATGTCTAACATTGTCAACACTTGGCCATCCAGTCTGCACATCAGGCTGAAGACATTTCTTGGGATCCCAGGAATGCCTCTCTCAAGAGAAAGAGGGGCATAAAACCAGGGCCAGAGGCAGCAACAACTGCTCTGAAATCCGTGATGACAATGTCACATGTTAGTGTTTTTGTCTATATGTGTCTTGGTCTAACCTTGTAGATCACTTGGAATCTATAGATCTCTCTGCTCCCTGATACTACTACTGCTAATTTATTGGAATCAGAGACTTAGAAGCTTTTCTTTGGACTATGAGCCTCTAAGAAGTGCCTTGCTCTTCACTTAGGTCCTTGCTCTCTGCAAAGAAAGAAAAATAAAGGCACACCAAACAGAAAATGGTTGAAGAAACCGTGGTCTATCTTTACAATGAAATACCACACAGCACTTAGAGAGAATCATGCAACTCTATAAGCACAAAAGCAAATGATAAGACAATACCTAGAACATGGTAACATGTATGTCTAAGATAACTTTGTGGTGGTTGTAAAATATATCCCTTTTAAACATTAAATTCTGTCATGCAGTTCCCTTCAACCCCTCTCCTCTTGAAAAATTGAGATTTGCTTCTAATGCATAGAATAAAAAGTAGTAGTGATAAACACTATTACCACTAGACAATGTCAGAGACAAGGTCATAAAAGGTACTTTGGCTTCCTCCTCATTCACTTTTTCTTAGGTTGCTCATGCTGAGGGAAGTTAGCCACCATGTTATAAAGACACTTAGGTGGTCAAGGGATATATCCATATGACAAGAAACTAGAGCTTCCTGCTAATAGATATGAGTAGGCCATCTTAGAAGACGATTCCACACCATCCCCAGTCAAGCCTTCAGATGATTGCAGCCCCTGTCAACATCCAACCTAGGAAAGACCCTGATTTAGAACCACTGCTAAATATAGCTGCTTCTAAACTCCCAACTCACAGAAACTGCAAGATAATACATTGTTGCTGTTTTAAGCCATTAAGTTTTAGTGTGTTTTGTTTGCAAAAATGGTAATTAAAATGACCCTCTTATCTGCATATGTAGTATTAAGGCTCAAACCCTTACCCTGTGTTAATCACTGTTTCTAAAGTATCAACATCTAATCTTCATAATAACCCTGTAAGGTAGAAACTAATATTATCCTTCTTTTATAGAGGAGGAATCCAAGGCACAAAGGAGCCTAGTAATTTGACTAAAGATATATAGATCTATCTATCTATCTATCTATCTATCTATCTATCTTTGAACCCAGGAAATCTTAGAATGATTACATGTATCCTTTTATAATATACTGTTCTATTCTATACTATATTACATTATTGTATACTATACCATACTTTCATGTGTGTATACATGTGTGGTAGTGTATTGTGTGATGTGTGCATAGAAAAAATTTAAAAGATACATGTCAATTTGTCAACCACAGTTACTTCTGAAAAAAGGTAAAATTGGAAGGAGGGTAAGAAAAAGGGAGAATTTTTGTTTTTCTCTACTTCTGTGTTGTTTGAAGGATTTTACAATAAAATGTGTTAATGTAATACTTGCGTAATTGAAATTTTTTGCTGAGCCAGCAAACAGCTGTATGCTATTCAAGCAATGTAGTGTTAGGGAAGGAATGGGCACATCTGATCAAATACAAGTCTTTGTGAAACAGATTGGTGCCTTCTGTGGCTTTGCAGGGCCTGAGGGGATACTCCCAGCCCCCTTTACCCTCCAACACCATCAACCCAAGGCTTCCTCCTTTTCCCACAGTCTATGAGGCAGGCAGAACGTGTGCCCTCCCTGATCTGAAGATTTCTCTCAAGACATGCCCAAGAATCCTGACATCTCTTCCACAGCTGCCTACATGCTTGTCAGGGTGTGACACACGGTATTCCCATCTGGAGACCACAAGTAGGACAGTGTGCCAAGACACAGGAAGTCTATTCTCAGTCTGGGCTTGAGCCTGGCTCAAGAATAGACCCTGAGAGCAGAGTGCTCAGGGTTTCTCCCCTTGTGACCGGGAAGGATCATGCAGCTGGTGTGCTCCCTGGCATGGTCCTTGACACCATGGGAAAGGTATATTTAGCATCTGGCCTGGGAAAGAGCTGTCACTAGAAGAACTCCAATGTGTGGCTGCCTCGGTAACTTCAGGTCACTGATCACAACCTAATTCTGTCTATTTTTACAAGTTGAGTTTGTAGAGTGGTGATAAGAGTTATCTTTCTGACGCAAGACAGGATCAGATGAGCCCACCCCGGGTGATGGATGGCCTTGAGCTCCTGTTATGTGAGAAGTCACATCACCACCCACATCCCTCCCAGATGGCTGCAGTGTGGCTGGAGGCTTACCGAGCATAAAGGAACAGCATTGTCCTATGTGAATGCCAGACACCCTGTAGGGTAAGCTCTTGAAGGGGGCTTTTTCTTACCCCTAAAATAAAAGAGGCCAAGGCTCAGGTAAACTTCTGCCCCAAAAGTGTCACTGTTTCTTGAACAACAACCACAGAAGACCTCATTCATCAATCCCAGTACTCTTGTTCCCTGAGCCCTCAAAATCATCCATGGAATAGTTCTCTGGAAGCCTCTAGCAATCAATACTAGCTGCTCCCTACAATGAAAATGATGAGTCATCCTTAGGCTGAAGGGACTGAGGAAAACATTAGTGAAGACTTGATTAGGAAAGAGGGTGAGATGGTGCCGAGTTCGCAGATTGGTGGGAAGGTGAGAGAGTCTAGGTGCATCACAATGGCAGGGAAGAATCACTGAGCACTGAATGCTGGGATCTGGGCATTAATGAGAATTGATGGAGACACCAGTAGTGAAGGACCCTGGGTAAATCCTTCACTACTCTGGTCCTCAAATATCCTACCTATAAGATGAACAACCATTTTCTAGTTTTGATATCTATGATTCACTTTATTTACTATAGCATGGAGTCCAGTGACTGCCAACTGCAGAGTCCCAGATTTTTCTCTTCAAGGTCATGTGGCAAGTGCCCTTCAATATCCTTTCCTCCTTTTTAATTAGTAAAAGAACTCCAGCTTTTGGGTGAACGTTTGCCACTCAGTAAAAGACTCAAGCTCTCAAGTTTCCAGCAATGTAACTATGTTCTACCCAATGAGATGTAAGAGCAAGCATCAAGTGGAATTCTTGGGAACTCTCCTTAAAACAGAAGAGACTGATGTGATGAATAACACATTCTCTGCCTCTGAGCTGCTTACACTCTAATTTGAGATAGAGAAATAAAATAGCACTAGGACAACAAACAAACATATGACAACATAAGCACCTTTGTCTTTCGTCAGTTATTCCAGATGCCTCATTCAGTCTTCTAGGAAGAAAAAAGCAATTGAAAAAATATTAATGTATTCATTCAATAAGCATTGAACAACCATTATATATGTATTCCAGATTCTGCTGAACTAACCCAATACAATATTTGAACTCAACATTTGCTCCCAACCCACTATTTTGGCCTAACCTTTAAAAACTATATTTAACATTAACATGCTTATGTTCTGCTTCTATTGAATAATGGAAGAGTAGAAACATTGAACTTCCACTCAATGACAATTTGCAGCAGCAAAATCCCCGTCTTTCAAGGGAGCTGTGTTCTTTAGTTTGTGAACAGTTGCTACCGCTTCTCATTTTTCTTACACAAAATTGCTTTGTCCTTTCATTGCTTCCTGCCTGACTCTGTAAGGCATTGGGGGTGTGATCCCTACCTTAGAAGCCGGAATGCAAAGGGAAGCATATGTTCTTTTCATCATCAGAAAAAAAATATTTATCCAGCACTTAAATATCAGAAGACTAAAACTGAAATATAGAAAGCTCTAAAATCCTCACTGAGCTCCTATGTTGGCATTTTGGGGATGAGGGAGAAAGAAAAAGGGGAGATGCTATTAGGAGAAACAGTTGAAAGATAAATAAAAACTTGTTTCAGCCTTTAAAAAGGTTAGGGGAATGGTAAACTCTTCCTGCTTTTTCTATTTGGCTATCTGGGACATAGACGTGATAGTAGACTTCTACCAGCCATCTTGGACATGAGGGCGAGGGCCACATCCTAGAAATAATGGATCAGAGATGTGGAAGGAGTCTGGGTTCCTAATGACTTCATGGAACTGCCACAATTAGTGATATGAGTCAGGCTAAAAGCTTGAGGGTGGAAATCATTGTTTTGTGTTTCCCATCTCATGAAGTCAACCCTAATTCTGCTGATTACTAAGTTCAAATCCAAATCCAAGGCTATTCCTAGGGTCCCCTAATTTTCTGCAGAAGCACAATCCATGTGCAACTCAGTGGACAATCCCAAATTCTTCTTTACTTCCCCTATTGCCTCCTGGCAGTCACAGGGATCCCTTCAACCACTCCAAAGTGCCATCTAGCTACCCGATTGGAAAGGTACTCTTAACTGGTGGTGGACATCGATAAGAATGCGTTGGCCAACGGATAACAAAAAACTCAAGTCAACCATGTTAAACAATAAGGACATTTGGTATCTCACTCGACAAGTCAAGAGGTAGAGCAGTCCCAAGGATGGTTAATTCAACAGCTCGGTGACACCACCTTGGGCTCGGGTTCTCTATGTCATTCCACTTTGCCAACGACTGTGTACTAGAATTTTTCCTCAATGTGACTCTTCTTGATTGCAAGTACTCCAAGCATCCTGTCCCCCTCCAGCAAACTTCAAAGCCATAGTGACTAAGAGTGTATAACTTTTACCATCATTGCTCTTTAAGATGCAGACAAACTTTCTCCAAAACCCCCTTCATGTTTCATTGGTGAGAATTGAATCACACCTCATCCAAAAACCCATCACTGGAAAAAAGGACAGAAGTATTATGATTGATGCAAATGAATCAAGATCCATTCTCTGAAGACAAAGGTGAGTAAAGTCTTCCCTGAAACCATGGATACCCAATACCAAACAAAATTGGGGTTCTCCTAGGAAGGAATGAGAAGCAGGAAATGGCTGTTGAATAGGCAAATGAACAGTTCTACCAAGCCATATGACCTTGGGTCATTCATTTTCCCTCTCTATGGCTCTATTTCCTCATCTGCAAAATGGGAGAAATGGACCAGAAAATCTCAGGGCTCTCTAAAACCTTCCCAATAGATTATGAGTACCCAGTGGTAGTGGCACAAAATGCTCCCTAACTGACTTTTAACATCAATAAAAGCCTCAGATCTAGAAAGGATTCATGAAGGTGGTAAAGCTGTGGTGTCCTCGGTGGCTGTACCCTCTTCCAGGAGCCCTTCATAATACGAAGCCCGCCTCTTACCCTTTCTCAGTCCATTGGCCTTTTCAAGGGGATTCTGATACCTGTCACTGACCAGTTTCTCAGTCATCCACTTCAGTTACTCATTCATGTATTTGCCACTGAGAACCTAGTATGTTCTGAGCTCTGTGTCAAGCCTCCACTCTGCTCCCCTCTTACCAATGAATAAAGTGAAAAAGGATTTGGGGTAAGAAGCAGAGGATGGAGGCAAAAAGAGCTGTAAGATCCAGGTCCCAGTTTTGCATCTGCCAGCCAGTCAAATTCTAGTTTACAACTCACTTCTCCCACGAAGCTTCCCAGATTCCCCTAGTCTAACACTCAACCGGGAGCATGCATTTCCCTGGTGATCAGCCAGGAGAATAAGAAGCCATAGGGCAAACATGGTGCATCTTTCTGAATCATCAAAATAATACAAAGACTGGGGAAGAGGATGAGTTAAGTGATGAAACTTGTCAGTGGTTTCCAACATGAATTTAGAATGAATTAACCACAGACGTATGGGGGGGATCCGGAATTTATTTATTAAAAACTCATAAGTGGACCCTGGTCAATTATCATAATACTATAAGAAAGGGATTGGCAGTAGTGGGAAACTGCCAGAGGTGGGGGCACACTTCATCAGCAAGGGTACCTGATCTCAGACCAAGTGAAGTGGGGACCAAAGTGAGGTCCAAACTTTACCTGTACAATGACCATTTGTATACCTAACTCTGAATTGTACCCCACATCTTTAAAATAAATTTTTTTTTAAAATTGTGGATTTACTCTTACATGTTTAAACTTCAATCACTTCCAATGTACTCTCCATTTGATGCAATACACATATCAAGATGCTTTTTCCACTGCTCAACACAGTTTTTGAACTCATCAATTTTGATGCCTTTTAGTGCTTCTGCCATTTTTTGTTTCACTTCTTCCATGTTGGCAAAAAGTTTTCCTTTGAGGACTTTTCTTATCTGGGGAAGCAAAAATAGTTGCTTGGGGTAAGATCAGGTGAATAGGGAGAGTGGGGCATGAAAGTCATGTCATTTTTGCGTGCACTACCATACCTGGCTAATTTTTTGATATATTGTAGAGATGAGGTCTCACCAAGTTGCCCAGGCTGGTCTTGAATCCCTGGGCTCAGGCAAGCATCTTGCCTCAGGCTCCAAAAGTGCTGGGATTACAGGCTTGAGCCATTCAGCATCATTTTTAATGGCTCATGGAATTCCATGTTATGGGGGTATCATCATTTATTAGTTTATTTACCTAGGACCCTGTTGTTGGGCATTTAGGTGGTTTACAATTTTTCACAACTAATAATGATACTGTAATTGAAATTAACGGCCCATGATTTTTTTCCCCCAGAGCTTATGCCTAGCAGATGATTTGCTGAGAATGGTACATATATTTTAAAGGTTAAAAAAATTCACATCACCAAATGGCTGTCCCGAAAGGGCTCTGTCAATTTGCAGTGTGTGTGGTGGCACCTCATACTTTTCAAGGTGCAGTTTCGGGGGCTACTCAGCACAGTCCTGTATGATAAACAAGGCAGATATGAATATTCATATTCTGGAGGCTGAGAGGACTCAAGTGCAAAGAAATTACCAAAGATACTCCAGGTAACTGAATGAAGTGAGTTGCCCTAGAGAGACATTGAACATGATAAACCAATTAAAGACCGGTGGACAGTTAATAAAACAAAAGAACTAAGGTAGCTGCTCTGACACTCTTTTTTTTCTAATAGTGATTAGATCTTGGGGACAATTGTCTGTTAAGTATTTGCAATAAAATCGTGACATCAGGCCTGCTTGTGGCTCATGCCTGTAATCCTATCACTTTGCAAGGTCAAAGCCAGAAGATTGCTTGAGCCCAGGAGTTTAAAACCAGCCTGAGCAACATAGTGAGACCTTGTCTCTACAAGAAAATTAAAAAATTAGCCAATGCACCTGTAGTCTCAGCTACTCAGGAGGCTGAGGTGGAAGAATCTCCTGAGCCCAGGAGGTCAAGGCTGTGGTGAGCCACTGTGTTCTAGCCTGAGCAACAGAGTGAGATTCCAACTCAAAAAAACACAAACAAAAAACCAAACCATGTCATCAGCATATAAGAGAAACCTTTCTCTGTTTTCTGTCCTGAGAACAGGCACTTAGGAGAGTCAGGAGTCCAGCTCACCTAAGATTCCAGAGCGGTTAAGTGACTTAGCCAAGGCCACTCAGAGAGTTAGGGATCATCTCAGAACCCAAAGGTCTCCTGATTGTAGACTCTCTATGACAAAAAAACATGCTTCTTCAAGATATCTGGGTTCTGGCTGGGCTTGGTGACTCAGTCTAGAATCCCAGCACTTTGGGAGGCTAAGACTAGTGGGTTGCCTGAGCCCACGGGTTCAAGATCAGCCTGGGCAACTTGACGAGACTCTGTCTCCACAAAAAATAAAAAATTAGCCGGGCGTGGTAGCATGTGCCTGTATTTCCGGCTTCTTGGAAGTCTGAAGTGGAAGGATCGCCGGAACCCAGCAGGTCGACGCTGGGGTGACTGTGAGCATGCCATTGCACTCCAACCTGGGTGACAGAGTGAGACTCCAACTCAAAAAATAAATAAATAAAAAAGATACCTGGGTCCTGGCCATTGACCAAGTCACTCAAACTTCTATGGTTGTCTAGACTAGAACAATGACCTGAATATCTTATTAAAATGCAGGTTCTTATTAAACGCGGTAGGTCTGGGGTGGAGCCTGAGGTCTTGCCTTTCTAGAAAGTTCCCAGGTGATATCTACGGTCCACACTATTCCTAGCAAGAAGCTAGAGAATGGTTCAGATAAAGACAAAGCAAATGGCTTAGATAGAAACAGGGCTTATTGGCAAATCTTACATTTTAAATGTCAGTAACTGAAAAGGGTGTTCCTGGTTGCTATGAGAATCTTAGAATAAAGGTCTTGTCCCTCTTCTGCCACACCTTGACATGAGACCAACTTAACAGGCCAAAGGAAGACCTGGGGCCAGGATGGCAAAAGGATGTTCAGATACACCCACCAACAGCACAGTCGGCCCCTTCATTATGTGTAAGAAACCACAGCAAGGCAGCCAGAATAAAAGCTACTTTGTTTAATATTCCCAAGGCGTTCCCAGTGTCCCCCGAGTCCTCATTAATTACCTGGAGAATTACCAAGGCATTTCCGGACAGGAAGAGAGCCTCCTTCCGCTGCAACTCGGCAACCCTATGACATTTGGGTGACGAAAAGCAACACTTGGTGAGGAGAGAAAAGAAAACGGAACCAGGGCCCAGAAGCAGAAGGCCGCTGGCCTGTGAGATTTCTAATTCATGGGCATGGCTTGCTCTCTCTCAAGCAGAGGCAAAAGATGTCAGTATTGTTGACAGTTCTGGGCATGAAGCTTTGGGATTGTAACAGTAAAAGTTTTCAAGGCATGGGGAGTAGGTGAGGGAGGAGTGTTTGGTTCCTGGAGAAGTGAAGGGACCAGGGCCAGGCAGGGCTCAGCCTGGAGCCAGGCGAGGAGCCTTGGGCGGCGTACTCACTGTTTCTTCAGATTTGGAACCAGGAAATGCTGGCATTAAAGTTAGAACAACAGAATCACAGGAAAGGATCTTAGAGGTTACATAATCTTGACATTTATGTAAAAGGTGTTTTGGGGCCTGCTGCTTAGAGCAGCGTAAGAGGATGTGGGGCTCATTCTTCACCCCATCTTGGTGTCCCTTTATACCTTGGGACTCTGGATATGATTTACTTCTGTGAAGGGTTTTGTACTTAAAAATTGACGTTCCTTTCCAACCTCTTCATTTGCTAGCTCAGAAAAGGAAGGAGACTTTTTAGAGACTTACAGCCAGTTCGTGACATAATACCGTGTTCACTCCCCACAGGGTTGGTGGTGCCATGGTGCCGTAGGTCAAACAGGACACGAAACACCATGCTGGATTTGTTCCCCTATTTATTTTGCTCCATTTTTCCAGTTCCAACCCTACCAAAACCCAAGTTAGTGCCCGGATTTCCCGTATTCCATCTACATCATGGTCAGGAAAGAGGACTGGCCTCAGGTGTGGTGGACAAAGAAGCCTGTGGGGTGTGATAAGTGTGGGCCTCAGGCAGTCCCCAATAACTTCCCATCGAACTAGAATTCTTTTTTTTTTTTTTTTTGGGTTGGAGTCTCACTCTGTTGCCCAGACTGGAGTGCAGTGGCCGCTCCCGGCCACCGCAGCCTCGACCTGCTGGGCTCCGGCGATCCTTCCGCCTCAGCCTTCCAGTAGCTGGAACTATAGGCGCGTGCTACCACGCCCAGCTGCTTTTTGATTTATTGT
>CAUYQG010189308.1:0-28245 GCA_963574415.1 Tarsius wallacei | reverse complement strand
CCGGCTGATTTTTTGATTTATTGTAGAGATGAGGTCTCGCTTGCCCAGGCGGGTCTCGAACCCGCGGGCTCAGGCAATCCACTCACCTCAGCCTCCCAAAGGCGCGGGATTACAGGCTGAGCCACCGAGCCCGGCTTGTTTCTATGTTGATTTCTGTATTGTCCTTTCCAGGTCTGAGAAAAATGATGCTGGTAATTTGATGGATATTGCATTGAATCTGTAGATTGCCTTGGGTAGGATGGACATCTTGACAATGTTGATTCTTCCAATCCATGAGTGAGGAATGTTTTTCCTTTTGTTTTTTGTCGTTTTTTATTTCTTTGGGCAGTGTGTTGTAGATTTCATTGTAAAGGTCTTTCATTTATTTGGTTAGGTGGATGCCAAGGTATATCATTATTTTTGTGGCTATTGTGAGGCAGAAGAATCCAGATCACTAGGATAAAATCCCAATTGCTGGACAAAGAAGACAAAAATGTCATAGAAATGATCAACAAGACAAAAGGCTGGTTCATTGAAAGCATATAAAAAGATTGACTGACTCCTGGCCACATTAACTAAAATAAAGAGAGAAAGTCCAAATAAACACAATTAGAAATGCAAAAGATGAAGTCGCAACTGATCCCAAAGAAATGTAAAAGAATATCAGAGATTACTATACACATGTGTATGCAAATAAACTTGAAAACCTGAAGGAAATAGAAGACTTTCTGACATCACACAAAATGCCAAGGTTGAAACAAGAAGAAATTGAAATTCCAAATAGACCAATAACAATCCAGGAAATCAACTTAGTCATAAGACATCTCCCCACTAAAAAAACCCCTGGGACAAATGACTTCCTATTTGTTCTACAAGATATACAAAGAGGAGCTGATACCAATGTTATCAAAAGTGTTCCTGGCAATCTAGAAAGATGGAATTCTCCCCAGATCATTTTATGAAACTAACATTACATGATACTCCAACCTGGTAAAGACCCAACAAGGAAATATAATTATAGGCCAATCTCTTTGATGAACATAGACACAAAATTTTCAATAAGATTCTAGCAAATCAGATCCAACAACACATCTCAAGGATTATCCACCATGACCAGATGGGCTTCATTCCTGGGATGCAGGGCTGGATCAACATTCATAAGATCATAAACATAATTCAATATAATAACAGGTGTAAAAACAAGAACCACATGATTATATCATTAAATGCAGAAAAAGCATTTGAAAAAATCCAGCATCCCTTCTTGATAAAAACCCTTGAATACCTAGGCATAGAAGGAACATTTCTCAAAACAGTAAGAGCCATCTTTGATAAACCAATAGCTTACATTTTGCTCAATGGGCAGAAGTTGAAAGCATTCCCCCGGAGAACAGGAACAAGACAAGGATGCCCACTCTCACCCCTCCTGTTCAACATAGTGCTGGAAGTCCTAGCCAAAGCAATCAGGCAAGAGAAGGAAATCAGTGGTATCTAAATAGGAAAAGACAAAGTTAAGCTATGCTTCTTTGCAGATGATATGATTCTATATTTTGAAAATCCAAGGGAGTCTGTCAAAAGCCTTCTTGCACTGATAAACAACTTCGGTAAAACTTCAGGGTACAAAATCAATGTGCAAAAGATAGTTGCATTTCTATACACCAGCAATAAGCAGAGAACAAGATAGTTCTTGACTTAAAAAGGAAAGAAAAAAAATATTCTATGTTGTGGTTGCTAAAATCTAAGGTAAGAACAGCTCCTCTATCTGTGAAATTATAGAGAATAGAAAAGAAAGCCTTGCTAGTTTGTTGTTGCATCTCAAACTGCATACGTTATGGCCACAGTATGTGATAAGTGCTTAGTTAAGCTGTAAAAGACATTAGATTTGTGGGTGGAAGACAGGACCAGAAACATCTTCTGATTTGTAGTAATAGGGGTCAGTACTAGCACCGTTTTAGGCATCCATTGGGGGTCTCGGAATGTATGATCTCAGATAAGGGGGCTAATGTACTCAGTATTCTATAGAGACCTAGTTTGTATCTTCTTCCTATAGGAATTATGAATGGACCATAGTCATACCAATAGCAGTCTGTATTTAAAACTCTTATTGTTTTCCTCTGTGAGTAATGTTGAAGAACTGAAGTATAAAATTAAACCTTAATTTCAATCAGTATATACAATAAATGGAATACAAAAATGGAACTCTATTTATAAAATACTTTTTGTAAAAGATCTTATATCAGTGCAAAGAACTGTAAATGTATCTTCATTTTTGTAATTGCCAATTAAGGCCTAATCAGCATTTTCAGAGATAGCAAAGCATTTTTATTTCCTATCTTTAAACCTTAAGTAAAACATGATAGTTGAAAATATTTTAATTGCATGTCAAACTAACCAAATAGCCAACTAAGTTAGCTACTCATTTACAGTGGGCTTTTTGATAGATTCCTAAATCCCTTTGAATTACAGTTTATTCTAATTTATTCATCATTTGAAAATGAAGATATTAATAATAGCCCATAGCCTGCCTACCCTGTGAATTGTTGAGAGGATCAACTGTGATTATATAAACAAAGGAACTTTTAATCTCAGTGTTGCTTATATAATATAAATATTATCATTGATTATGATGCTTGTTTGTGGTTTTTTAAGAAAAATATTATATGTCTGAGTGAAGGGTACATGCACAGTCTGACGCCTCCCCTGTGTTCCCAAGAAAAGCCTGTGCTTGGCATGGATATTCTCACAATTGCATTGCATGTAAAGAACTCACATCTTTGTGGGTGTGGTGGCTCACATCTGTATACCAGCACTTTGGGAGGCCGAGACGGGGGTGATAGCTTGAACGAGTTTGAGACTAGCCTGGGCTACCTGGCGAGACCCTGTCTCTATTTTTTAAAAACATAAAATAATAAAAAATAATAGCTCGGTGCAATACAGTACATCCCTATTCCCTCTGTATCTGGCACATGTGAACTTTTCTGGAAAGTGCTTAGCTATGTGGGCATCAGTGGTCCTTGGGCACCCACAGCATTCTGTATTTCAGATCTCATGGGGCAAGTGTTGGGGGATCTATTGCACCACATAATGGGGTATGTGCAGTCACACATTTTGTGTGGATCTACTAGCCATGGGGGCCTTTACGCATGGCAAGGGGCTGCATCTTGGGTCCACATTCTTTTCTCTCTCCTAAGTAAATGCTCTACCACTTGAGCCTGTGGTGCAGTGTGTCCCTTCTCAGTGTCCTCAAATCATACATTGCTCTCGTCCCTGGGCATTATCTGTCTTTTTTTTTTTTTTTTAAGTTGGAGTCTCACTCTGTTGCCCAGCCTGGAGTGCAGTGACATGCTCATGACTACCCCAGCCTCGACCTGTGGGCTCCAGTGATCCCTTTCGCCTCAGCCTCTCAGGTAGCCAGAACTACAGGCACGCTCTACCACGCCTATGCAAGGCTATGCAAGGCCATCTATTTCTTTCTCTTTCTTTTTTTTTTTTTTTTGAGTTGGAGTCTCACTCTGTCACTACCCCAGTGTCGACCGACTGAACTCTGGGGATCCTTCCGCCTCAGTCTTCCAAATAGCCAGAACTACAGGTGTGTGCTACCATGCCCAGCTAATTTTTGATTTATTGTAGGGACAAGGTCTTGTCAAATTGCCCAGGCTGTTCTCAAACCCGCGGGCTCAGGCAATCCACTCACCTCAACCTCCCAAAGTGCTGAGACTACAGGCTGAGCTACCAAGCCCAGCCTATCTGCCTTTTATCACTGGCTGCACTCATGTGGTAATCCTACCCTGTGGCACAAGCTGACCATCCAGTGAAACCATATCATTTTAAGTTTTGTCATACTGAAGGTGTTTTTGTACAGTCTTTGTTATAACTTTTCCATGATATTGCAGCTATAGATGGTATTCATGTGGTTTCTTCTATACCAAAAGTAAAATGAATCTCATGACAGTAAAAATAAGCCTTTAGAATCTTGCATTAAACTCTATTTAAAGTGTCAAAAATAAGAAACAGTTTTGCCTCAGAAAGCTGCCTTGGTTTTGTGAAACAGTATCACTGTGGCAAACCAAATAAAGTACACAACTATGTGTACAGGAGTGACAAAGATGGAAGATTGTTGAGTGTTCAGTGATATTTTTGCATTCCTGAATTTTGCATGTGTAAGAGACAACATACCAGTCAAAGAAAATAAGATGGAGTTCAAGGGGACCAAAAACATTGAGGAATGTGAAGTGACTCATTTTTCTTTCTTCTTTACTTTTCATCCCTCCCTCCATTGTTTAAACTTCTCCTCTGAGTTCTCTAACATGGGTATCAGGACACACACAACCACCAGGCTATCCGATTTTCACCTTTGACACACCTGGTAAGCTGATACGGTCATGTATTAATAGCTATGACTGGAGGTGACCAGCAGAATCTTTTAATACTGTGAAATGAGAAGGCACTTTCCAATCTTTTAAAAAAGTCCATTGTTATTTGTTTCTCTACAGAGTCAATTTATGTAGAGATATGTGAGCAGTTGATTTCTCCTCTTGTCATTGACCTGTCAGTAAAGTTTGTGTATGTAAATATATTGGAACTATGTGAGATAGTTCAGGATATTTGGAAAGTGTACCAAGAACAGGAAGGACTAATGGAGCATTAAACATCAACAGTCCCACTCAATAACTTAAAAGAGGGCCCCAAAGAATGGTGAAAGTCATAGAGTCCAGTAGTTTCAAAAGGCGAACAGACTGAGAGAAGGCCTCTCCCATTTTTTGGAAGACTGAATCTTAGGATAATGATAATATTGTTCTGATAATGAGGGATAACTCTGTAAATAGTAAACCCAGTGGGGCTTGGTGGTGCCAAGAGATGATTGGCAAGAGAGATTAGAAAAACAGTTCCTGTGGTTTGTAAAAATTAGGAGTGAGGAAACAGAAGACAGAGACTGTCTCTCGGTATTGTTAGTATATCAGATTTTCACTGGCTTATTCAATCTTGACCAAGCTATGACAAAAAAACGGGTTGCCTTTGGAGTTTTACTTGGATGGTGATAGGGTTACAGATAGTTTCTCCTCTTTTATTTTTCCTTCCAACTGGGAAGAAAAAAACTGATTGTATCTAGGATGGCCGGGAAACAGTTATTTCCTAGAGTTTTATTTGGGGCTGGTGATTTGAGGCCTTGAAGTAGTGTATTTTAGGTGCAAGATTACTGACCAAGGTTCCAAGAGGAGAGTCAACAATTTGTCTAATAGCGTCCACTAAAATTCAAGCCATTCTGCAAGTTAGGCAACTTAATCTTTTAAAAATATTGCTTGATATTGAAACGTAGTGATATTTTTTCCATGATGACTTTATTTCAGGTAGCCATATGACTGTTTTGTGGCATTTAGATATGGTGTAGCTAAGTAGGATGTTTTCTAAGTTCTCGGAGTGTCTTAGCCATTCTGTGTACATATACATTTCCTCTAACAGAGCAAATACAGCTATCATGAGAGACAACCATTTTTATTACGGTAGCTTTTATCATTGCAAAATTCTACTATATTAGACAAATACTTAACACTGTAAAATATATATTTAATTCTGAAATCAGGTCGAAATATGTCAGTTTAGAAGACTCTTGCATAATTTTTCAATTCCGTTTTCACTGTGTTATACCTGGCTGAGTCACTTGGAATGCCTAATACCTGCCTAATAGGTATTTGTTGGTTATCTGAAACCTCTTAGAGGTTTGGGAAAGGGATTTAATGTTGTTGTTTTAAATGATAAAATGTGAAGCCTTCTCTTATTTCTTGTGGTAATAAAGGATGACATAAATATTATTAATCCATGATCACTATGAAGTCTTAAAGAGCTAGTTCAATTCATTAAAGTACAAAATGTGGATATTAGCACAGTTTCTGGTTCTTGAATAATGCTACCTTTTTGACACACTCACCTGCAGGAGGCATTTCATAAAGAAGCTTGATCCCTTGTGTGTCAGCTCCTTTGTCTGACAAGCACATTCCAGAACAGTGTCCTTACCAGATTGCCAAGTTGTATAATAGTTTTTAGTTTTATATACTTCTTTTCCTGATTTATCATCAAGCCATAGTGCCATGATCTCTCTAAAATAGCTAAAGCCTCTTCAAGTTATTGCTAACTTTTCTTATTTCCTTCCCTCTCGTAGTGATATATCTGCACGACTAGTTTTTTCTTCCTTTGTTAATTCTCTTATGTTTCTTTCTACTTCCTTTGCCACTACTAAGGCCAAGACCCTTATAACCTACTATCCAGTTTATTAAGAGCCCTTTACAGGGCTTTATACTTCAGTTTGTCACAGTATTCCATACACGTTATTCTCTACTTCACAATTCAGTTGTCGTTTATTGTCTATACCACATTTGCTGTCTGCTTGCCTGCCCAGTATAATTCTAATTTATTTTTCCATCTTTATCACTCATAATGTCAACCAACTATCAGTTTTCAGCAAATTTCTTCCCTAGAACATGCTATGCAGAATCTAGGCTGCCATTATGTTTTTGCTCATTAGATATTTCCTTCTCTTCTGCCTTAATTATCTTAATTCATCCAATTCCTCATGGCCAACCTCAAGTATTATCTCCTTTATAAGTGCTAGCCAAACAAAGCAACATGCATAATAGGCTTTAAGTAATATCTTATTTATGTGGTGGACTAGCTGCATGTGTTACTTAGACAGTGGTCCATAAGCATTTCTTCACCTCTCCCTCTTTTCAACATATACCTCAGGATGATGATGCATTTCTAGATTAAACTTAGAAGTGACCACCTCAGAACTTTTGAAGACTCTGAGAGTCCTGCAAAAAAATTTGAAAATTACAGTGAGGCCCCAAGTGAAGACTAGTTCAGCTAAACTTCTGGGAACATTACTGTGGAAACTGAATTGATTAAGACTGCACTACATAGTGAAAAAGTAAAGAGTGGGGGACTCAAAGCTTTCATGGGATATGCTGGGTGATCCTAACTCACAAAGTTGAATTTTATAAAAACTGTCAAATTAATACTTGTTTCTTATATTTAACAACTTTACATGGTCAATCAATACAGTAGATTTTCTAGAAGTACCTTCTTTTGCTTTTAAGCAATCTGAACTATATATGATGTTTAAACATACTGCCATTATATATGCACTCCTATATTAATTGTTCAGTATTGATCATTTGTCATTTACCTTCTGTGGAAAATATTTACTAAAACTAGTCCCTGTCCTTGTTTTTATATTTCTGAAATTCAGAATAACTTTTCAGTAAGTTTTTTTATTCAATTTTTTTGGATCAAATGACTTATTTTCACAACCACTAAGTTTAAAATGTGTGCAATTCGTTTGAATATTTATACTAAACACCAAATATTAATAATGGGCATTTTTAATAGCATGTAGAAAAATGAACATATATAGTTTTCCTTTTCTTCAAAAAGGATAATTAATGGTAAATATACTGAGACAATATAGGGGTGGTAAGTGTGAGAGACTATTTTTGTTTTCAGTGTCGAAGAAAGAGATCAAACCCTAGTACTAAAGATGATTCATACAGTACACTGTTTCCAAGTGTTCCACAATAATGTTTATGGCAACTGAGTATATCAAGCTCTTCGAGGAAAATGAGAAACTAAGCACAATTGGTGAAGTGTGAAGCCCAAGATTGGTTAAATCTCCTCTGGCAAGAGAATTACTACCCTAATTCCTCTCTCCTGCTCACTGCAGGAATTGTTCTCAACTCGGTAGGTCGATACCTCATTTATAATATATTATGAACAGTGATGTCTGAAATAGAGATATTTTGCATGTATCTCAGCACTTACTGTTACTTTGTTTTTATGCTGACAACACTAACCGATGAAAATAAAATAGATCCTAAATACACACGTGTCCTTGGCCAAATTTTGAAGAATGAAGAACAGATGAAGATGTATAATAGAGTGATGCATGTGAATTCTTAAAATATCATTGTCTTGAAATTCTAGCATAAGGTGTACTATTTTTCATAGTAGACAAAAATGTATCAATATATTTTTTCTAAATTATATTATTTGCTTCTGTTATTATAATTTTACATTTCTGTATCTGCAACACTATGAATAGATTGTGGTAAATAAACAAATACTACACACTAGTGGGAGTTTGATATTTTAAGAAGACTAGTTGCAAATCCTTTTGTAAGGTGATATTTTGGGTAATTTAAAGAATTACATTTTATTTAATATATTTCAGAACTTTAAACTTTGCTAAAATATTTGCACAACCTTGGCTTTAAGGTGATTGCTAAATGTTGGTTTTAATAAAGTTTAAATAGCCATATATATGTACACATATATAGTCATTAAATTCATATAGTCACATATGCACACATATAATCATTAAATATATATATTCAGACAGCAACATGTTGCTAGTTTCCAAATAATAATTGAGTTAAGCATCATTAGGGTGGCATCATTAGGGTACCAACAAAACAAATAACTAAAGTATTAATAACATAAATGTAAATAAGAAAATTATAAGTATATTTTTTAAACAGATAGATTATTGATCTTATGTTTAACATGATTGTGGCAAATAATTTTCTTAATTTAGTTTGTGTGTATTTATATTGGTATGACAATACACATATACATGTGAATATACATGTATACAGAATTACATTTCTAGTGCTTTCTAGATCTTTGCTTTGCAGACAAGCTATATAAAGAATATTTAATAAATACACAACCATGTTTATATTTAATACCATTTAATATATTTTTATATTTAGAATTTTTTGTATCTTCCATTTTCTTCAATTAAATTTTATAATAAAAAATTTTTTGAAGTAGGATAGGTACAGAACATTTAATTAGTTCATGTTGCAAATCCAGGAGAAAAATTGGTAGTTAAGAAAACCAACAAACATTTAATTAACTTTAAAAAATATGATTTCTGGCCAGGTGTGGTGACTCATGCCTGTAATACCAGCACTTTGGGAGGCCAAGGTGTGTGGATTGCTTGAACCCAGGAGTTGGAGACCAGCCTGGACAATATAGTGAAACCTCACCTCTACAAAAAATTTTTAAAATTAGCTGAGCATGGTAGCTTGTGCATTTAGTCCCATCCACTTGAAATGCTGAGGTGGAAGAATTGCCTGAGCCCAGGAGGTCAAGACTATGGTGAGTCATGATCATGCCACTGCACACCACATGGACAACAAGATGATACTCCCACTCAAATATATGTATATATATTATTCCTTTGGAAAATCATTTCAGTGTGTTCATTGTTATGACTACAAAGATTGCCAAAATATAATTGTTCTGATATTTGTCTTAGTTCACTCAAAATAGAACTTTTGGTATATTGAGTTACATTTGGATATAGTTTGTCACTTGGGTAGTTTGTTAAAGAGGAATTTTCTTCCTCTTTTTAAAAATCTCTGCCACTACAACTTTGTGTCAAAAAGCCAATCAATTCTGTCAGGGACCAATATGGTGCTTAAGAAATTGAAAACATTTCTGCTGGCAGGTTCACTATTCATTTCTGACACCGCTGGTACAATATTGAGCACTTTAATTTATTGAAGTTGCTATTCGGAAAATAAAAGCCATACATTCTCCTACATGGAGCCTATTTCAACATTTCTTTCTATCTGTTTGGACACAGTTCATGGCTTTTTAATAAATTATTGCACATTCATCTTTTTAAACTGTAATATAAATGATGGGTAAAACTATAAACAAATTTGAATTCAGGGTTAATTTGTAGGAATCATAGGATATCAAACTAAGAGCATTTTGAATATGAGATAAAATAAATTTCTGTTTTGTTTAGTTTGGTGGTATCTTAACAATTTCAATAGATCAAACTATTTCAATAGAATTTAAAATGTAGCTCATTTTACTTACTTGATATCAAAGTTACTACCTATTTCCTTTTTCAAGAGATGGAGCAAAATCTATAGATGTGCTGATCAGTTATGTGAATGCTTGGAATTAGAGTTAAGATGGTGAAAAACAGTCTGAGCCGATGATCTTAGAAAGAGCCGCAAATCAAGGCAGAAAAATCAAGAGTCCAGAAAGACAATATCTAAGAGGTACAAGCATGTGTGAGAAGTAAGTGCAGTTTTTAAAAGGAGTAGGGGGAAAAGGCTTCTGGGTGAGTCCAATGGATGGCATTGAAGTGCAGGACTTTTCTTTGTGAGCTGGCTATTGATTAGAGGCAAAAGGGCAGATTTAGCTGTCATAATCAGGAACTTTCTACTTGGTAGAGTTTGTTTTGTCTTGCTGGAGATAGCTTTATACAAAGATCGTTTTATTGCAGTCTTCTGAGTATGAATAAAGCTAAAAATATTATCCAATTTTGCAGAGCATGTTTGTGAACTTCTTTCAGTAATAACTTGTTTCAAAAGACTCAATTTGAAATCAAATCTTGTAATTATTAAATCATATAACAATAATAATTATTTAACTGTGATAGTTATAAACAGTGTATACTATACTTGAATTATTAACACTGTACACTGTAATGTAACAGGATTTTTAATAATTTTTCCATATTTGATTGCTAATTCTTAATGAGAAATTAGACATTACAATTCTTGTTACCAATTAATACAAAAGGATTTTTAAAGCACCAATCTTATTTTTGTAATTCACATTTTATATGTAAATATCTATCAAAAATATCATTCTTATAAATAAAAAGATAACTCAAAATGTTCTATTGTTATTGCCATTGGTTTTTCTTTGAATGCACACTGAGTCTGCATAACAGATTTCAGAATATGTGAAGGCAAAACCTCAAACTGTTAATTTGTATTTAACACACTCCCCAAATCCAAAAGACTAGATGCCTACTACTCCCTTCACCATGGTCACTCTGCCATTATCCACAACTGCAGCAATTCTTAAATGTTAGGGTATAAATTTTCTGGTACAGTTTAAAAGTATCCATTCCTGATACAGTAGGTTATATATATATATATTTGTTATATACATCTTGGGTGATTCTGATACCCAGATTACATTTTGATGATACCCAGATTACATTTTGAGAACATCACATCACTACCTATAGGCAGCAACTAAGCTGCCCTGTGGTAACAGTGCCTCTGCCTGACTGACCATAAGAACATTTTAATCTAACTTTGAACACGGCACCTTTTGTTTTTGCCCATTCGAGAGGAAGACCATCCGCACACACTCCCCAAAGAGTTTGGCTGAATCCACCTTAAGAAATATGTTTATTGGTTATACAACCTTTATCCTTTTTCTTTTGTTTTCTGCAACATTCTTATATTTAAAGCAAGAAAACATTACCTTCTTCTAGTTTCAGTGGTGAGGAATGAAACAGCTTGGCTAGGCATAGTGGTTTACACCTGTAACCTCAGCACATTGGGAAAACAAGGTGGCTGTAATCCCAGCACTTTGGAAGACCAAGGCGGGAAGATTGCTTGAGTCCAGGAGTTCAAGACCAGCCTGGGAAATATAGCGAGACCCCCCGTCTCTACAAAAAATATAAATATAGCCCAGCACAATTGTGCACCTATAGTCCCAGATAATCTAGCCAGGGTGAGAGAGTGAGACTCCAATTCCAGAGAAAAGTAAAAACGAAGAAAGAACCAGTCTTAACTATTGCAGGAAAGTATAAGTAGTGTCACTAATTTTATTAGAAAAAATAAAGCCCTAAATTTTGAAATAAATTTAAGATATGACAATCGAGTGCTGCTATGAAAAAACACTCAAAATTCTCTTTCAAATTTTCATGAAGGTTTCTATCGACTTTTTTTCATTGTATATCTGCTTCTCTTGTAATTATAGATAGTAGAAAATATGGTTTAAAACATCCAGACAATGATTCATATTTAATTTTTAAAAGTTTTTCTCTTTTAAATCAAAATTAACTAGAATATTAGAGGGCTATATATGGGGAAATGTATTGTGCCATGCAAGCCATTGGTGTTTACATACTTTGTATTTTTATAAACATATTTTGACATAAGGACTTTTTAGGTTAGGAACTGTTCCATTATGTCAGATACAAATAAGTATGTAGTAAACAACTGCTTTGTTATTGATAATGGTGAGAAATGTTTTGTTTTGTTTTGTTTTTTGAGTTGGAGTCTCATTTCATCACCCAGGATAGAGTGCAGTGGCACACTCACGGCCACCCCAGTGTCGAACCTGCTGGGCTCCAGAGATCCTTCCACCTCAGCCTTCCAAGTAGCCGGAACTACAGGCACGTGCTACCATGCCCGGCTAAATTTTTGACTTATTGTAGAGACGAGGTCTCACCAAGTTGCCCAGGTTCCTCTCGCCTCGGCCTCCCAAGTGCTAGGATCACAGGCTTGAGCCACCACGCCTGACCAAGAAATGTTTTAAGCATTCTTTCCCATTAATGATATGAGCAGAGAACATCATTGTTAATCAAGGGACCTTAAGTTCACTTATTTTTATTCTAGATACAGAACTAAGTCATTGAGAAAATCTAGTTAGTAGTAATGATCCACAACAGTGACTTTGAAAATGTAGTCCACAGACCAACCCCATCAGTATCACCGTGGAACTTTTTTAAAAAGCAAATTCCTGGGCTTCACTTCAGATCTACCAAATCAGAAACTGCAGGTTAGAGCCAACAATAATCTTTTAAAATACGTATTTATGCTATATAGTAGCTGTACATATTTGGGAGGTGCAAGTGATATTTGACACAGGTATACAATGTGTAATGATCAAATCAGGGTGATTGGGATATCCATAACCTCAAATATTTATCTTTCTTTGTGTTAGGAACACTATATTTTCTTCTGGCAACTTTGAAATATACAACCAATTATAATTTCCCTACTGTACTACGGAATACTAGAATGTATTCCTTCTATGTAACTGTATTTTTGTACCACTTATCCAACTTCTGTTTATTACCCCCTCTTCCGCTTCCTTTTCCAGCCTGGTAACCATCATTTTACTCTCTACCTCCATGAGATCCACTTTTTTAGTTCCCACCTATCAATGAGAACACGTAATATTTTTTTCTTTCTGTGCTTGGCTTATTTCACTTAACATAATAACCTTCAGCTCCGCCCATGTTGCTGCAAATGATAAGATTTCATCCTTTTTGTGACTGAATAATATTCCATTGCATATATAAACCACATTTTCTTTATCCATTCATCCATTAGTGATTGGTTCATTTGATTCCACATCTTGGGTATTGTGAATAGTGCTTCAGTCAACATAGGATTGCAGATATCGCTCTTCAATATACATTTCCTGATATATATATACCCCAACAGTAGGACCTAGTAAACATCTTTTAACAAGTTCCCCCGGTGGTTCTGATACATATTTAAGTTTGAAGACCACCCGTGTGCGTACATGGAGATGTTACTTAATATGGGGAGTGTATGACTAGTTGTACCATAAGAAAGTAAGAAAATTCTCAAGTCATTTCTTCTTAATGATACAGAAAAAAAATCTTTATTAGGGAAACAAGCAAGAAATTTAGCAAAGGCTGACAATGCGCAGTACTGTGGAAACCACAAGAGGCAAACAGAGCAGAGATTGAAGCCATGTGTTAATCAGAGCACTGGCAAATGCATTGCTTCAATACACACAGCAGATTGTGATCCATGAACAAAAATCTAAAAGGACAAATAGTAAAAAAAAAAAAAATCTTTCTGCTTTTCCTTTGTCAGAGCATCTTACTGCTTAGCATTCTTGGTGACTATTCATCTGTTTCCTTCTTGTCAACATGCTGACAGCCAGCACCAATCAGCACTTATTTCTGTTTCCTCGTTTATCTCACTCCATTGTTTTTCTTTCTAAAACCTTCTTTGTCCCAAATCAGAGTTTTAGCTTCTAAGAAAATTACCTGTCACTATAGCAGAGATTTTTTTTTATAAAAATATAAATCCATATTCTGCAGTTCAAAGGCATATAATATGTTGTAAATTCTTCCTAAAACTATTGTTTTTCCACATTTGACTTTGAAAAGTGTTTGGACATTGCATGACTGACAAAGATATGGTAACACATACAAATATGCATAGTATATAATTAGTGCCATGAAATGTATCTATACATTCCCCTCTTTTTCTATGCTTTCCTTCATTTACTTTTCTCATTTCTGCCTTCCTAAGCATTTGCTTCTTGTCACTCTGGGATATTATCTTTCATTTTCACTTCATTTTCTTGTCCTCCTCCCCGCCTTCCAACTTTTCTGTTTTAACAAGTTTCTTTTTTCCCATGTCTCACACGAGATTCCCTTTTGATTCATTGCCTTTTGCTTATTCCCATTTCATGTTTCATTTCTTCAGGTTCGTGCATTCCCACCCATGTTATTTCCTCAATTTCCCTTGGCCTCTACCTGCTCTAGACTACCTTCTCTTCTACAGGGCCTTTCTTAACTGTCTTTTGATACCCCACCCTCCTGAAAACCTCCTGTTAATTTTTTTCTCGTTTTCATTTTCTTTTCAGTTTTCTCTTTTTCGTTTTCTTTTTCATTTTTTCTCACGTTCTTTCAATAAAATAGTGCTCTGAGCAAAATGTATATTATGTGCAAAGTTCTAAATATGTACTCATCATAGCAAGTTGAATAAGGTATGATTCTTGCCCACGAAGAAGACACCATTCACAATGACTTTTGACTCGTGTCTCTAAAACATGCCCTGTTTGCCGGCCGAACCCTCAATACTTTGTGATAGTCATTTTATTCACGCTTACTCATCTCACTTTCACACTTGCCTCATTTCTTTTCTTCTCTCAAGTCCTATTCCAGTCTTCCTTACTGTGAGAAGATGGCCTGCCTCTTGGTTCACAGACAATAGACATTTTTGGCCATACCTTTTCTCAGGGTTTCAATTCTCTCCCCTACTCTCTTTTCAAGCAAGTCCCACCCTTCATCTGGTAAATATTCCAGTTCATCTAAAGTTAGACATATTCCTACTCCATTTTCTTTTGTTTTACAAGGAGTGGCTCACCTCCCTTTCTGCGCCATAGTGGGTTTTGTATGCCCAGTGCCTGGCTCACTAGAAGAACTTAAATGTTTGTGGAACCAAAAGAAAGTAAATTTTTCCACCTAAAACCTTGATACTATTTTCTGTCATCCTCTAGAGTCCATATACTTATTCTTGCCATTTCTGTTTCTCTAACTCTTATTTTCCTTAGTTTTTTTATTTTTGGCTGGATGGAATACAATGTTGTGAACATACCCCATTGCAACCTCCAAATCCTGGATTCAAGAGATCCTCCTTCCTCAGCCTCCTGAGTAGCTGGTACAGCAGGTATGTGCCACCATACCTGGCTTATTTAAAAACAATTATATATTTTTTTGAGTCGGAGTCTCACTCTGTCACCCAGGCTGGAGTGCAGTGGCAGGCTGTTCAAGGCCACCACAGCCTTTACTTGCTGTGTTCAGGTGATCCTTCCACTTCATTCTTCCAAGTAGCCAGAACTACAGGTGTGTGCTACCACCCCCAGCTAATTTTTTGATTTATTGTAGAGGTGAGGTCTCCCCAAGTTGCCCAGGCTGTTCTCAAATCTGTGGACTCAGGCAGTCCCCTCACCTTGGCCTCCCAAAGTGCTGGGATTATAGGTTTGAGCCACCATGCCCAACTTAAAACAAATATTTTTTTATAGCACTCTCACTATGTTATCCAGACTTGTCTTGAACTCCTGGCCTCAAGGGATTCTCCCACCTCAGCCTCCTAAAGTGTTGGAATTACAGGCATGAGCCACTGTACCCAGTCAGATTTTGAGGGCAGGATTTTCATCTCTAGTTCACAACATCTAAGTTTCTAACATACAAGTGAAATAATAAACGTTGAGTGAATATATCACTTTGCCTGCTGTGAAAACTGAAGGTCGTCTACACCACTCTACCTCTACCTTTCTACATATTTACACCAAGGTTACTACAGGTGATGCTGGGGCATGGTTTACATTGGTCCAAAGACTTGACTTCATGTATAGCTACGTGTTCTCTGTTTTCACATACATACATGTGTCTTTGGACAGCAGCTGTGCTTCACATTTAGCATATATGTTGATATGAGCTCATCTCTGCATTTTGTTTACCTTGTCTTTTCTAGTTTATATACCATGTATTACTAGACTAGGTAGGATCAAAATATACAAGGGATCCACCTATGGCAGTTTCTGGGAGTATTAAGTATTACTTTGATAAACAATATAGAGGGTCTTAATGTCCTTTTTTTAAACGGCTCATTGGAGATGGAACATTTTCCCTGGACTTAAATGTCTAAAATTTAACAACAATGATGACCAAAAAAATGTGCTATAGGAATGCACTTTTCTGATGGGTATTACACTGTATCTGATTTCTGGTATTAGCTCAATAACAGACTCCAAAACGGTTTTGGAGCTTTTTGGCTACAGGTGTTTTCCTGGGTTTCCCAGAATGAATTACATTTGAGGAGATGAAACTGGAGACCTGCATTTAGGCTTTTTGCCCACCTCTCTTCATAGATCAGAAACTAAAGTCTAAGAACAGTCTCAGAGTGAGAAGAGATCAGAAAGAATTATGTTCTTCCTGCTCTTTCAGTTTGGAGCACTTGGAAAAGCTGCCTTGAATCCTGGCTTTTAAAACTAGGCATAACACTGCAAGTTATGTTTCATTTATTTTCACTAAAATATGAAGAGCTTATTCCATTGTCAAAGGATCAGAGAAACTGGCTCCCACATATCTGCTCTTGTTGTTGTTGCTGTTGCTGCTGCTGCTGCTGTCATAATAATATTTTTCTTAATCATCCCTAGTTTGCAAGATGCTGAACCGAAGACATAAGAAGATCATATCTGTTTTCTTAGATCATTTCTAATATTTCTTATATTAATAATAAGGATACAAATGCACGTATAGACACACACACCCAATGTCCTTTGCCAAATTCTCAGGGAGAAAAAAATGTGCCTTGTTTTTGCTGTTTTTGATATTTTTTCTTCCATTTTATTTCTTCTGAGTAGAGATATAAAAATATATTGTGCTAAAATCTCTAAACCATAAAAATGAAGGCATGTCTACTAACATGGCATATAAAAGAAATCAGGGTGATAATAATGACGATAATTATTGACTACCATTTATTTAATGTCCCTGTAGTGCCTCTAACTACAAGTACTTATACAAGACAGCAAGACAGAAACAGTAGTCCTTAATTTATATAGAAGGAGACTGAAGCTCAGAATGATTAATTGAATGGCCAAAGGCTACACATATGTAAAATACCTGTGTCCTTTTGTCTAGCATTTTGGAAAAGATCAGAATTAAGAAAGTAGATTTGCTTGCAAAGAACAGTCTTGGGAAATGTGTTATCAAAGATGCACTGTAAAAATTGAAAAAAAAGTTGTTGAAAGACTAATAATTTTGAAATACTTGTAATTTTCACTAAAATTAAAATTTGCTAACTGTGTATACAAGTATAGAAACACTTTGTTTATGAAGTGTTCAGACTGCTGATTACTGTGGCTTACCAACTTGAAATCATGTAGAAAATCAAGTATATTGATGCCAAAAATGTAGGTCACCTGTTTGGCTCTAAAACTTTACTTTTGTGTAGATAGTAATGGATAAGAAATTAGAATCTGAATTTAAAGAAAACATGTTAACAGTGAACGGGCTCAGATATATAGAATAGTTTCGAAAGCATTGTCACGTGTTTTATAATGCTTGATCTGTACAACAACCCTGTGGGATATTCAGGATTTATACATGGGAAAACTGGGCACATGAATAGCCAAGATTATAATAACCCAGGTCTTCTGATGATATTGTGGTTTTCAAAAAATATGATAACCACGTGTTATTTTTTTTAAAGATCAAGTACAACGTTATCCCAAAATACAGTGAGTTAAAACAACTGTAATCATTTATTTTCTCATATGTCTGCAACTTGAACAGGGTTCTAGAGGGGAGCTCATCTCTGCCCCCCCATGAACATCACCTGGCTTAGCTTAACTGGAACGGAGCATCCATTTATGCATATATCTGGCAGGTTGGCTTTGGCAGGCAGCTGGAAGTTCATCTGGGGCTGTCAACTAGCAACTTCAGACCTACCCCTCATAAATTTCTCCAGTAGGCTCTGGGCACTTGGACTTCTTACAGGGCATCTGGCTTCCTCTAGAGCTCTAAGGCAGAAGCTGCCAAGCCTTCTGAATTATGAAGTCTGAAGTATAGAACTAGCATGGTGTCATTTTTACCACATTCTTCTAGTTAGAGCTAGTCACAGGCTAACTCAAAATCACCATGGGGAAGTTATACAAGTACGTGAATATGGGGAGTGTGGTTCACTGGAGGCCACTGATGTATCAAAGTATTATATTGTAGTAGTTTAGAACATTCTAATTAAGAAGACTGGAGACATAGTACATATTTTTTGATAGATTTCCAGCAAGTCATGTATTTACAATGACAAATTTTAGTTAATGGAAAATATTACTTACTTCTTCCAATAAGCCTGGGAAAAAATCAAAAGAATCTACTGTAATTTGAAAAGCATTCTAACATAATATATCTTTACTATTTTTTTTTTCCTTTAGCAATGGAGGCAAAATTTGGTAATCTGACTTCAGCTAAGTCTTTCCAGTGAAGATAATCCAGACTATTCATTTCTAAGCTTTGGATCTTATTAGAGGAGTGTCCAGCATTCCTCAGCATTCTTTACTGGATACATAGACAGGAGACGAGCATCTCATTTGTATTACTGTATTATCTTGGAGACATAAATCATAGAGGACACATTTTTTAGGACCAAGCTAATAAGATATTTTAGAGATGAGATGTAGGTTTGTGTGGTATGTATTCAGCTCTGTGCAGCAAGAAGAATCTGCAATTCTGTCAAGAATTAAAACATCAACCAATGTCAGCAACTTTACATCTGGGGAAGGTAACAAAGCTCTTTCCATTTAAATGTATAGACTGACCCTGAAGGAATTTGATCAAGAATTTGAACAGTTCTTTGCCAAACAAACAACATGCCCTTTTCTCCCCTGAGCAAGACTAACTTCCTTCATAGGATATTTATCAAATGCAACGTCTACTTCACTAACATCCCCTTACACTAGTCTAGTCATTCTTTAAATCATAAATAAGAATCTCTGGAGTGTTTCAAGGCACAGAAAATCAAATATAACAGGACTTCAACAGCAAGGATTTTCCCATTTATTCTTCTACCAATCTTGTGAGCCAGAAAAAGAATTTTCTGTCAGTTAACACTAAACTGTAGCACTCTGCTATGAATGCTCCTTCCTGTAGCTGCCAGGCTCAAAAGCAAGGGGACCAAATAGCTATAAGGCTTTTTTGTAAGAATGAAAAAGTATGACACCTTCATCTCAAGTAATCTATAGACCAGAAAATGTGAAGATCCTGGAAGCAGTTAAATGGGAGCCAAGAAAAAACTAATTTGAGAGAAAAATTGTCTTCTGGAATATGTGACCAGAGTGCTCAAGATCACACAAGTTTCATCTTCAGTTGCGTTGAAGTTTTATCCCAACTTTTTTCTTTTATTGCTTTACATAACAATAAATGAGATGTGTAGTTTATGTTCAGAAGCTATTAAGAACAATGAAATTCTGTTGAGTCATTACTTGTGATGAGACATAAATCCCAAGGACTGTATTTAAATTTTGGAAGCCTTAAATCCCACTACCTCCAATCCCTAATTCCATGTACCTTGTCTCTATTCCCTGTGCCTGATTCCCTAGACAGCAGGAGTAGCAAAGAAGACTGCTGTGATCACTTCATGGTGATACAAAGATTATGTAAGTAAAATAAAATTTTCAGCCAACATTTGCTGCACATGATTCAGGTAACCCTTATTTTGTAGTTTTGCATAGTTCTGGGATTTTTGTTATGTCTCTTTAAGCAGTTTACAGAAAGAAATCACGTTCACCTGAAACATCGGATTAGGAATTGTTGATTAAAACTTTATAAGATACACAATTCTCTAAATTTAACCCCATATATGTCCAAATAAATGTTATCCTTGCCATTTTTCATACTATTGATAGGCTGCTATGCATCCATGCTCTTTTGAATCTTAGAAACCCTGCACCCCCTCAGTCCCAATACAGAATGATTGCAGTATTTTATTGTTTTTGTTTTTGTTTTGAGTTGGAGTCTCACTCTGTTGCCCAGACTGGAGTGCAGTGGCACGCTCCTGCCACCGCAGCCTCGACCTGCTGGGCTCCGGCAATCCTTCCGCCTCAGCATTCCAAGTAGCTGGAACTACAGGCATGCCCTACCACACCCGGCTAGTTTTTGATTTATTGTAGAGATGAGGTCTCGCCAAGTTGCCCTGGCAGGTCTCGAACCCTCAGGCTCAAGCAATCCACTCACCTCCGCCTCCCAAAGTGCGGGATTACAGGCTGCGGGATTACAGGCTGAGCTACTGAGCCCGGCTTGCAGTGTTTTAATATGCCCATTAGTTATTGCCTTCCCCCACCCACATGTCATATTCCTAAAATAATAGATGGGATGTAATAGCAGCCAGTTAAAATAAGAAATTTAATCATTAAATTAATTATTTCTAAGGAATTAGCTCGATTGCTTTTATCACAAGAGCTGCTTTTTCAACCCAATAAGATACTTTTGTATTGGAAAGATACAACAAATATATTTGTGTGGGTATGTGTACATGTGTGTGTGCATGTGTCTATGTATGTGTGCATGTACAGTACCATTGACTAGAAAAGGGATCATTCTATTTTATATGTGTCTAGCTTTGCACACAGTGCTACTTCTGTGTGCTGACATGTGCATGACAGAATAGGATGAAACTGTTTTGGAGGCCTTGCTTTTAACTATTTCCATATTCAGAATAGTGGGGAGGAGTGAGGGGTAGAATATTCCATGACTTTGAACAGTGTGGGGAAATCAAAGCAAATGTTACTAAGAATGATAAAGTTTGTAATATTTTGTATTTACTACATGTGCAAAAGATGAAAGAGGTTTTTCAGCAAAGGGTTATAACATAGATGTTTTATTTTGAATGTTAACAGATAAGATTAAAGTTTGAAGTGTTGCACAGAGTAAACTAGGGATTGCAAATATTTTACATCGACTCACTCCCAAATCAACTGAGCTGTGAAATAGTTGAGTAAAAATATATACCTTACAAAGGTAGTGATAGTCATACTCAATTTTGTTTTAACCATCCAAGCATAGATTGGAGTACATTAAGTGGAGGAAATGAGGCTAGGGTGATTTTGTAGGTCTAGAACAAGATTGCTTTTAGCTTCAATACAGTATATGCAGCAGCCAACAAGGAAAGAGATGTGATATTAAGTATAACAGTGGTTATGATTAAATAAAAACCAAGTTTTAGAAAGTATCTTAGCAGGATCACATTGAACTAAAGAGCAAAGTAAAATTCAACATAGCATGGAGAAAAAATATTCTCCTTCATGGCAGTTAATTTTGTTTATTTATTTTTGGAAGGTGCTAACGTTTTTTTTTTTAATTATCATTCAAGTTCAATTTAAAAAAAGACCAAAAGACACTGTTCCATTACTGAAAATTGGTAATCCCCTGTATGTTTGTTTGTTTGTTTGTTTTTTAGTAATGGAAGCAGTGATGGTTGAAATTAACTGTAATTAAATGCAAAACAAGTTACTGTTCCTTTTTTTAAAGCCAAACTTTTTATTGCTTTACAAATGTTAGTGCATTTTCATTGCTTGTATTATGAGATTTTAATCTACTTTACAATAATTATGCAAATAGTTTCTTGCTGTATATTCAAAAGAGTCTAGTTTAGATTCCAGTCTCTTAAAAGGCAAGATTGTGTCCATTTAATGACTAAGCCTGTATACAAGATTTGGTTCATTTTTTTTTTTTTTTTTTTAGCACATTGCTTGCAGAGGCATATATTACACCTAATGGCAAGGACTGAATGAAAGAACCAAGAGTTCCTGTAGTGATTTCATTCAACAAACATTTACTAAACACTTTTACCAACCCAGTGCTATGCCCTGTAGGAAGAAAAAATGAAGATGACACACAACTCTGCCCTCCAATAAAGTATACACGAACTTGGGCTCCATTTTGGTGCCTCTAAGGTGGGAAAATATGCCCACTGGAGCAATTAGTGAGTTAAAGGATGGTTACTTCTGGTGGAGGGGCATTGAAGGGGTGGGGTAATGGAAATCATTGGTAGATGTAATTAATCGGCCATTTCTAATTATTTGGTTGGACTCTATCTCCATGGTGTTCATTAGTTTTTAAAATAAAATACCTTATTGATCAATTGCATGAGACAATAATGGAATTGTATTATGAACAATGAATTACAAAATTTCAATTCTGTGCATCTAAAGTTTTCATCAGGAAGTGGGGCAGTAGTGATGTAGTAGAAATTGATCACTTGGAGTAAAAAATAAGTGATAGTAATAAATGGAAATTGCTATTGCAGAATTTCTACTCATAGTCAAGTATATCAGGGCTAACTTACTAGTCTTACTCTTCTTATTTGCATTCACAAGAATGTTTTCTATGAGAGCAAGGTTTTTTTGTGTGTGTAATTTTGTTCACTGCTTATCTCCAGTGCCTGTACATATTAGGAACTCGAAAATATTTCTCGAATGTTGATATAGTAAGTTATAAAACTTTTTAATCTTCGTAAGTCACACATCTTTAATTTCTTTGAAACTTGAGTAAATATGTCCCTGTACTAAAGAGTGTATATAACTAAAATGGCAACATTTAGATGTTAAAGATCTACTTTGACTACTAATAGCAAAGTAATTGTTATTATTATTATTTGGCTATTTTAAGGATATGGGTACAATTCAGGGTTAGGTACGTAAGTAATCATTGTACAGGTGAAGTTTGGGCCTCCCATTGGTCCTCACTTCGCCTGGTTAGGGATCAGGTACCCTTATTAATGTTATGTGCCCCTCCCCTCCCCCCCCACCAGCAGTAATCCACTACTCCCAATCTCTTTTATGAGGATTACGATAAATGTTCAGGGTCCATTTATGAGTGAGAACATATAGTATTCAGCTATTTGTTTCTGTGATAGATCACTGAGTATGATAGATTCTAAATTCACCCAAGTTGCTACAAAGTCCATAATTTTCTCCTTCTTTATGGCTGCATAATATTTCATCATGTATATGTACCACACTTTCTTATCCAGTTCTCTTTCAATGGGCAGCATGGTTGGTTCTATGTTTTTGTTATTGTGAATAGTTACTAATAGCAATGTGATTAAATACAGAATACTGAAACTTCATTCCATGTATAATGAAAAAGTCCAAAATTGCCTAAAATGTTCTTGAGAGTACTTTAGAAACTCTCAAAAATAGATTTCAATAAGATTTTTTGCAGGCTAAATTTACTCAAACTTCGGGTAAAACATTTAACACCCTACCTGAAGAAGCTGATAACATAACTTGAAATCAATAAGTTATATAGCTGAAGGTGAATTATTAGAAATGACCTAATCTGATTCCTACATTTCATAAATTTAGAAACTAAAAGGAAAGGTGGAAATCATGAATTCCCAAATTACACATACTATTAAGTGGGGAAAATTAAGTAATTGATTTATGTAAGTTTTTAAGTTCCATTCTGAATCTCTAATAAGAGAAAAAATACTAAGATTTTTTTGTCATAGTAATTGTACATTGATAATAAGAAATGAAATTTTTAGAAAATTAGAAATATTAAAAAATTATTTTATTTTGCTAACATAAAATAAAGGGAGTTTGATCATCTAACTTTAAGTTATAAACAAACTTGTAATAATTTTTTTCAAGGTTGGTAATCTATTAAAATGTGATTAAAAGATATGGTTAAAATTTCAAAAAATATTGAATCAAATTAAAGGTATTAATTTTGTAATAAAGATAGTTTCTCAATATATGAATAGTTTCATTGGTTAACTCTCTTGTGCATTTAAAGAAGAAATAATAGCAATTTTACATGAATTCTTTTATGAGTTTAGCATAAGCCTCATAGCAATCATGTCCAAGTGATTAGAGGACAGAAAATTATAAACCAATATCATGAACACAGATGGGGAAAATTCTTAATAAAATATTAGCAAATTTCAGTTGCTAATGGTCAATTTTTATATTAACAATGCATTAAAAAAGTAAAGCATCATTATCAAGTGTGATTTATCCCAAAAGTGAAAAGCTAATTTAACATTCAAAAATCACTTGCAATAGTTTGCTGTATTTACAGAATAAAAGATTTAAAAAATAAAAATCATCCAATAAATGCAGAAAAAGCATTTGACCAAATTCAACACTCATTTATGATTCTTTTTAAAAACTATCAGATAACTGAAGATAGATGGAAACATCCTCAATATTGTAAAGGGAGTCTATGAAAAACCTATAACTAATATACTAGATGGTGAACTGGTAAATTATTTTCCAATAACTGGGGATGAAACATGGAGGCTTTTTTCCCACCACTTCTGTTCTGTCTTTTGTTGGAGGCTCTTGCCAGTAAAATAAGGGAAAAAGTTATAATATAAGGTTTAAAGATTGGAAATGAAGAAAGGACAAAAACATGATTGTTTATTTTGAAAATCCTAGAGTCTACATAATAACTTCTAAAATATGTATGTGAATTTAGCAAGGTCATAGTTTAGCAAATCAACATACAAAAATCAATTATATTTCTTTATGCCAAAAGCAAAGTTGGAAAATGAAATTTGAAGAAATCATTTATAATAATAGTGTAGGGGTGAAGGGAAAAACTGCCCCTTTGGCCTCTGAAGATTTGCTGAAAAATCAACCCACAAAAGGCATATTATTTGGAGCAAAAGCATACAAATGGTCATAGTTTTACAGACACAGACACAGGAAACATCTGAATGAATACCTGAACCCCAGTGAGATGCAGAAGGTTACAGAAAGAATAGGGACTGGAGTCCTGACAAAAAACTATAGGAGGGGGGAGAAGAGGAATTCTTTTGAGGGACAATAAATGATTACTAAGAAAAATTCAATGTGCTTGAAAAACATACAGTAGTCTGGGAAAAAAATGTGGCCCACAGAATGAAAGTGACAAAAGTCTGTCCAGGTTTGCTGATAGACTTTAGTCTTCCCTTCTGTGACGTGGGTTCAGTTAATGAAATCTCAGGGAAGGAATCAGAGGTATTGTTTTCTTCTTTGGTAGGTGAAGGAATCAGAGGTAATTGTTTTCTTCTTTGGTAGGTCCAGACTTTCAACAGATAAGGGAAATTTAGAAAATAACTTTATTCTATGCTTAGGGAGAGATGCAGGAGAGAAGGCAGGGAGAAGTCCGAGAGACCTTCAGACTTCTTTTTCAGTTCAGCATGTCACCATACTTTAGCTTATCAGTTTCTGAGTCCTAACAATATCAAAGCAAGAAGAAAAAAAACACACCAAAAATATAACAAAAGGTATGAAAAGCCTATAAACTGAAGACTAGGAAACATTGCTGAATAGAATTAAGGAAGATCTAAATAAATGCTGATATATCATGTCTATGGATTGGAAGAGTCAATTTGTTAAAATATAATTTCTCCCCAAATTGATCTACAGATTCAGCACAATCTGAATTTTAACCCCAACAGACTGACTTGTGGAAATATGTAAGTCTAAAATCTATATGGAAATACAAATAACTTGACTTAAAAAGCCAAAACAATTTTGCAAAAGAAAAAGTTATAGTACTGATACCTAATTTCAAGATTTCCTCTAAAGTTACAGTAATAAAGATGGAATGTATTAGCATAAAGACGGATACATACATCAATGGAATACAATAATAGAATCCAGAAAGAAACCTGTACATATATAGCCAGTTGATTATTAAATAATGTTCTAAGGTAATTTCATTGAGAAAGGAACAGATTTCCAAGAAATGGTTTTGAAACAAGTGGATAAATAATATGAACCCCACCATTCTACTATACATCATATGTAAAAACAAATGTAAGATAGATCATAAACCTAAATTTAAAAATTGATTATAGAAGCTACTAGAAGAAAACAGAGAAAGAAATGTGAAACTTTTGGGATAGATAAGATACATATCACACAAACAATATAATGTAATTACTAAACTGGATTTTATCTAAATTTAAAACATCTGCTCTTTGAAAGAAGTCATTAAGAAATACATTGAAAAGTAAACTATAAACTAGGAGAAAATATTCTCAATACATATATCAGACAAAAGACTCAATACATATATCAAACCAAAAGACTGGTATTTAGAATGCATAAATAATTTCTATAAATTTCTAAGAGGGGGAGCAAGAGATTTGGACAGACCACTCTGAAAAGAGGAGCTTCAGGTCATCATTATGGCTTAAGGGAGCAAAATGATTAAGAAGTTGGCATTTAGATATTGACTTGTAAATTCTTGCGTTTTTAATGGGTTTTTTTTCCAAATTATACTCTGGTTTGTTAAAAATATCTAAGCCAGTAATGTTCAATCTTGGCTGCATGTTAGTATAATATCACTTGGGAGCCGATGCTCAGTCATACACCAAAGTTCAAGGTTGTTCTCTAGAATTTTTGGCTATGGGTCTTAGAGACATCAGTATCATTTTTAAACTTTTTGGTGATTCTAACGTGCACCCAAGGTTGAAAACCAATGACCTAACTGACACTTGTATGATGTATTTTACTTGTGACTCTACTTTTGAAGGGAGTTTACTCATCTATGCTGAATTTGTACCATGAAAGTTTGATTTACCATTACCAACTTTATGAAGATATATTAAGTCATCATACAACAGGAACCATAGGGAGCAAGTCATACCAACTGTCATCTGGAGAGGGACTGCTGTTTTAAGGATTATAGAAAAAGACTTTGTGGTGTTGAGGCTGCAAAATTGGCAACCAACATCTCATTTAATAGTTTATTTGCCTACAATTTTGATCAATTTGTCTTTCTTACTCTGATGATATAGACAACAGGATCCTTTTAAATTTGGATCAAATGTGTTGGGCGTAGCCTATTACCTCAGTAACCAGTGCTGCCAACTGTGTTTTATTGGAGGTTGATGGTGTTAGCCAAAGGTGGCTGGTTGTAACAACAGGAACAAAAATAAGTTACTAGGCTTAAATTGAGGCCATTCATTTTACAGTTGCAGGATGTCATTTTCCCCATCTGCATTTACAGACTTACCAAGTCTCCTTTAAATCCTATTTATGAGTGGGACTTGGTGGCTCAGCCTGTAATCCCGCGCTTTGGGAGGCCGAGGTGAGTGAATTGCCTGAGCCTGCGGGTTCGAGACCCACCTGGGCAACTTGGCGAGACCTCATCTCTACAACAATTCAAAAAATTAGCCAGGCGTGGTAGTGCACACCTGTAGTTCCAGCTACTTGGAAGACTGAGGTGGAAGAATCACCGGAGCCCAGCAGGTCGAGGCTGCGGTGGCTGGTAGCGGCCACTGCACTCTAGTCTGGGCAACAGAGTGAGACTCCAACGCAAAAAAAAATAAAAATAATAAAAATAAAATAAATTTAAAAAATAAATCCTATTTATATAATGTCGGTGATTCTACCAATAAATAATTTTATCTCACATGGCAAAACTTCATTGGTTTAGAACTCATGATCCAATTATAGTTTTGACATTAAAACAATATTTTTCTAATGCAGGTTCTCCCAGGTTTCAAATTTTATATTTTATGGCTAAAGTTTTTATTGTGCATTTTAAAATGTGGTATAGCATTGCTATAACACTTTCGAAAAAAGATGTCTTGCTTTTAAAAATCAAAATATTTGCATGTCAATACACACATACAAACAGTGTGGATTTGTGTAAGGAGCACCAGCTTCTTCAGTGACCAGCTGTTTGGACCAGAGCAAACTTTCCACTTCTGTTTTGAAATGGTAGCAATAAAACCGAATCTTTTTAGTGGATGTGATGTCGGGTAGGATGCAGTGTGTTGCTCCATGGGTTCTTGTTTTCAGCAGAGAAAAGTTTCAGAGCAAATCCAAACCATGCTCAAGGGAAAGTGGGTGTGCCTTAAGAGAAGGACATGCGCTTGCCTTTGTCAAGAAGCATTATATACTTTTACAATGATGATTAAGCAAACCATGAGCTAAGTATGGAGGGCTGCAGGTATCTGGTCAAGAATTTTGATTACCATCTCTCAATCTTTTGTCATAAAGAACTTCTAAATAATGAAAGTTACAGCCGGGCTCGGTGGCTCAGCCTGTAATCCCGCGCCTTGGGAGGCTGAGGTGAGTGGATTGCCTGAGCGCGCGGGTTCGAGACCCGCCTGGGCAACTTGGCGAGACCTCATCTCTCCAATAAATCAAAAATTAGCCGGG
>CAUYQG010189305.1:0-16475 GCA_963574415.1 Tarsius wallacei | reverse complement strand
GAGATACCTTCTTACACTAGTCAGAATGGCTATTATTAAAAAGTCTAAAAACAACAGATGTTGGGGAGGGATGTGGAGAAAAGGAGACGTTTATACACCATGGATGGGAATGTAAATTAGCACCACCACTATGGAAAGCAGTATGGCGATTTCTCAAAGAACTAAAAATAGAACTACCATTCGATCCAGCAATCCCACTTCTGGGTGTCTACCCAAAGGGAAATAAATCATTATATCCAAAAGACACCCGCACTCGTATGTTTATCACAGCACTATTCACAATAGCAAAGATGTGGCGTCAAACTAAGTATACATCAGTGAGGACTGGATAAAGAAAATGTGGTGTAGACGTACCATGTAATAATACTCAGCCATGAAAAAGAATGAAATCATAACTTTTGTAACACAGATAGAACTGGAGGTCATTATCCTAAATGAACCAACTCAGAAACAGAAAGTCCAATACCACATGTTCTCACTTATAGGTGGGGGCTCAGCAATGGACCACAGAGCGGAATGTTAACAACGGAGACCACAGAAAACGAGGCAGGGAGAGGGCCAGGGCTGAAAAACCTTCTATTGAGTATGATGTTCACTATTTGGGTGATGTGTGCACTAAAAATCCAGACCTCACCACGACACATAGATGCATGTAAGAAACCTACCCAGTACCCCCTAAATACATATAAATTTTTTTTTGAGTCGGAGTCTCATTGTCGCCCAGTCTGAGGTGCAGTGGCATGCTTATGGCCACTGCAGCCTCAACCTGCTGGGCTCAGGTGATCCTTCCGCCTCAGCCTTCCAAGTAGCTGGAACCACAGATGTGCACCACTACGCCCAGCTAATTTTTTTGATTTATTGTCAAGACGAGGTCTCACCAAGTTGCCCAGCCTGGTCTTGAACCCCTGGACTCAGGCAATCCTCTCGTCTCCACCTCCCAAAGTGCCGGGATTATAGGTGTGAGCCACTGCACCCGGCTATAAATAAAATAAAAGATTAAATTATTGAAGGATAAAATAAAAGAACTGCAGGTTTGTCTTGTCCCTCACGTTCCGTGATTTCATGTGCTAGACATCTCTTTGGAGAAAGGGGAACGAGAGTCGGCTTCTGCCTGCCGTTTCGGGTGTGAGAGCCACACGTACAGTGCTAGTGCAGAAAAAAAGCATCAGCTAACTGTGAAAGCCTATGACAGTACCTCTGAGAGCTGAGGGCTCCCCACTTGGTGGCACCAGCCAAGAGCCTGCAGGTGGGATGAAGGTGGTGCTTTGCCAAACTTGGAACGAAGATATGGGAATGTAGGTTTGCGGCTTCAAGTGACAACAACCTGCTAGCTATAGGGAGACCCTGAGCAGTCACACGCTGAGACTGGAAGTCTGCTCCCTGACAGTGCTCTGGAGCCCCTGGGTCAGCAATGGCACCAGGGGACTGAATGCACATGACCGTGGTACATGGGAGGTGATATTCTGTAGTGGAGAAGAACCCAGACAGCCTGGGTTCAAATCCTCATCCACTGCTTCCGAGAACTGTGTGAGCTAAAGCAATTGTTTAATCTCTGAGTCTCAGGTTATGCTTGTGTATAATGAGGATAGTTATAAAAGCTAATACAGAGGCCAGGTGTGGTGGTTCATGCCTGTAATCCCAGTGTTTTGGGAGGCCAAGGTGGGAGGATTGCTTGAGGCCAGGAGTTGGAGACCACCTGGGGCACATACTGAGACCCCCATCTCTAAAAAATATAAAATAAAGAAAATTTGCCTGTGTGGTGGTGTGCCCTCCCCTCCCCCCCTTTCTCTTTCTTGTAAGGTATGTTTTCCAGGCTGGCCTCAATTTCCTGTTCAAGCAATCTTCCCACTTCAGCCTCCAGAGTAGCTGGGACTACAGGCACGTGCCACCATGCCTGGCTCAGATTTCTCTCGTTTTCGTCCTGCTGTGAGGCTGCTTGGATTTCAGCAGCTTTGGCCCTCTAAAATAGGAGTCCCCAACCACCCCCGCCCAGGGCCGCAGACTAGTACCAGTCGGCCTGTAGGAACCAGGTAGCACAGCAGGTGAGCAGCTGGGGGCGGGGAGGGGTGGGGAGTGGGGGACAGAGGCGAGATCAGCTGCGGCATTAGACTCTCATGGGGGCCCCTACCCTTATGAGACTCTAAAGCCTGATAATCCCTCCCACAACCTCCCCAAATTATCTTCCACAAAACTGGTCCCTGATGCCAAAAAGGTTGGGGACCGCTGCTCAAAAAACATGTGAGTGAGGAGACTGGGTGAAGGAATGAGAAGATCTGCGTTCCAGTCACGGGCAGGATCAACCCTCTGTTCACATGGAAAGATCATCACTGGCAGTTTTAATAGGAAGCCCCTCACCACCATCTCACGTCACGTCTTCTGTAAGGGGCACCCCGGGAGGAATCACTGTCACCAGCTCCTTGAAGTGCCACCTAGGGGTCCTCAGACGTGCGAAGCATACCCCAAACCACAGCCTTTGAGTTTGCTCTGTTCTGCCCGAAACCCTTGTCTCAGATGCTTGTGTGACTCAATGTCTCTCTGCATTCAAATATGGCCTTGTCAGAGGACCCTTTCTTGAGCAGCCCGTCTGATCTTTCTTCCTGGTCCTACATGCTACCTGACATTCGATGTATTACTTATCTTGCCTCATGGAATGCGAGCTCCATGGTTTTACGGGGACTTGGTTTTACGCAGAGCTCTTTCCCCAGGGCCTGGAACATGCTGGCACGTGGTAGGTCGCAATAAACATTTTTGGACTGTGCAGCGCACAATGGCTTTCTGGATGGCGTTACTGCTTCTTGGAAAAAACCATACCCCAAACACCCTGAGTTCACTCTGTGTAATGGGTCTGTGACCAGCAGGCATTTTTCAGAGAGAGAGAACGCTTCCCCACTAGGCACCAGGATGGGCCCGTTTGGTGGCCAGCTCCCTCTGCCCTTGGCTTCCCTGCTACCATAAGGTTAAACAATAGCAGCGAGAGACTGAGAGCAGGAGCCCGGGCTCCCAGAAGAAAAAGACATTTACTCATATAAAGAGGAAGCCGGACAAAGCACCCTACTTCTACTGAGCTGCACAGAATAATCCCTGGAAATGGGGAGCACTTACCAGTCCTGTCTTTCAATGGTGCAATTGTCTGGCACCACAGAGCTGTGAAAGCTGTTTATAGATGGGCTTTCACACTCAAGCAAGGAGAGTCTACTCCTGACTGGGCTACCGAAGGCAAGCCTTTCACATGTCTCCTCTTTGCACAACCATTGCATTTAATTCACATGGAAGATCATGCTTACTCCTTTGGCCCTTAAAGGGCTGGCTGATCCTGTGGAAGCAGTTATTCACCAGCAGCTCATGTGCTGTCTCAACCTGTACTTCAAAGCTGTGTTTGGCATTCGAGATAAACTGGATCGGCTTGTGGGTTTTTTTTGTGTTGGCATCTGGCCTTGTTGGGCAGTGGGGGCTTTTGAGTTGACAATTCAAACAGAATCTTCTGATGGAAAGTGACCAAACAGATATGGCTGGAGGGCTGAAATGAGGAAACATCTTTGGATTACTAGGGATATAATTATGTTTTACATGACATTGGTTTTAAAAAATCGAACTGATAAAAGTAAACGACTCACAGGGTGGAGGAGTGAGGGCTGAAAAACAACATTTAGACTTTAGTAAGATAATTAACTCAGCAATTAGCTATGTTTTGTATTCTGAATTTGTCCTTTGCAACATGCAGCATTTGTCCTTATTGCCAGAGCTTGTGGAATGTGGAGTCTGGCCACACAGAACGAGCAGAAGTTCCCCCTTGAAATGAACCCCTTTTCTCCAGGGAAGGGGTGGACATGGGGTAAAAACATGTCTGGCGGCCCCTAGAATGATCATTGCCCATTTACTGGCCTACAAAAATGGTGGAGGCCCAGATGGGAGCCAGGCAGTGATCACGGCCCTCTCTCAAGGATCTTCAGGCATGTCATAAATGAACTCTGGAAGAACCCTACACATAGCCATTTCCACCTCTGTGCCTTCCTGCTCGTCTCACTCGGTAAGAAGGGGGTCCTTGGATGAAGGAGTCTGTGAGTCAGTCCCCCTTTGTGCCCCCAGGCCTAGAAAGTGTCTGGACAGGGGAACCAGGGAGGCCCAAACTTTACCTGTAGGATGTCCACTTGTATACCTAATCCTGAATTGTACCCCACAGCTTAAAAAAAAAAGTGGGCCTGGCTCATTGGCTCAGACTGTAATCCCAGTACTTCGGGAGGCTGAGATGAGAGGATTGCCTGGCTAACTTGGTGAGACCTAGGCGAGCGGATTGCCTGAGCCTGCGGGTTCGAAACCCGCCTGGGCGACTTGGCACGCCCTCATCTCTACAATAAAATCAAAAAATTAGCCTGGCGTGGTAGCATGCGCCCGTAGTTCCAGCTACTTGGAAGGCTGAGGCGAAGGATCGCCGGAGCCCAGCAGGTCGAGGCTGTGGTGGCCGGGAGCAGCCACTGCACTCCAGTCTGGGCGACGGAGTGAGACTCCAACACACACACACACACACACACACACACACACACACACACACACACACACACACGAAATGGAGGGATTTCAGATATTCTCTAGGCCAGGACCCTGATTTTACAACGAAGGGCCTGAAGATGTGATGTAAGTTGCCTGGGGTCCCATAATGCTAGCCACCCACAACCAGGGCTTCTGCTTCCTTACCAGACCTTGCTCCACTAGAAAAACAGACATTTCAGACTTGGACGTGGACATGGCATCTGTGAGCATGTCTTCCACTTGTGACCATGTGTGTGTCTCTGTGTCTCTGTGTGTGTAATGGGTTGCAATTAATTTCTTTCCGGTCATAGTATAAAAAGGAAAAAAATGAAAGCCACCTGTTTTCTTTTTTTAAAGATTGATGATAGCCAGGCATGGTGGTATGCGCCTGTAGTTCCAGCTACTTGGAAGGCTGAGGCAAAAAGAATCTTCTGAGCCCAGAAGGTCGAGGCTGCAGTGGCCGTGAGTATGCCACTGTACTCCAGCTCGGGTAACAGAGTGAGACTCCAACTAAAAAAAAAATTGATGTTATATAATTAGAGACGAGGTCTCACTATATTGCCTAAGCTGATCTCGAAATCCTAGTCTCAAGTAATCCTCTTGCCTCAGCCTCCCAAAGTGCTGGGATTATAGGTGTGAGCCACCATACACGGTCAACAACATACATTTTAATCAAACATTTGCATCTAAATGAGTTTAGTTTTCCTAAGAATGCACCTTCTGACCCTAGATACATTTATTTCAATAAGTCGCTACTATTCCAAAGACTTTTTTTTGAGTTGGAGTCTCATTCTGTCACCCAGGCTGGAGTGCAGTGGCATGCTCACGGCCACCACAGCCTCGACCTGCTAGGCTCAGGTGATCTTTCCACCTCAGTCTTCCAAGTAGCTGGACCCACAAGCGTGCACCACCATGCCAGGCTAATTTTTCTTGATTTATTGTAGAGACAAGTTCTTGCCAACTTACCCAGGCTGGTTTTGAACCCCCGGGCTCAGGCAATCCTCTTGCCTCTGTCTCCCAAAGTGCTGGGATTACAGGCGTGAGCCACTGCAGCCGCTCAAAAGACTTTTAAAATTTCTCTTTTGGCATTCCTTCCTGAGGCCAAGGAAAGAAGATTGCCTAAATTCAGGAGTTTAAGACCAGCCTGGGCAACTTGGTGAGACCTCATCTCTACAATAAGTTTTTTTAAACAAATTAGCCAGGCAGGGTGGTGCATGAGACTTGGAAGGCTGAGGCAGAAAGATCGCCTGAGCCCAGCAGTTCGAGGCTGACGTAGCTGTGATCACGTCACTGCACTCCAACTTGGGCAACAGAGTGAGATACCAACTCCAGAAGCAAAACAAAAACAACCCAAAATCTCTTTACTTTATAGACACATTTTCTTTTTAACTGCATACACTATTTTCTCAGTTAAATCTCCCATCATATTCATCATGTTTTATTTATTCAAAGATATTTTTTTTTGAGTCGGAGTCTCATTCTGCTGTCCAGGCTGGAGTGCAGTGGCACCCTCATGGCCACCGAAGCCTAGACCTGCTGGGCTCAGACTATCCTTCCGCCTCAGCCTTTTAAGTAGCTGCTACAGGCATGTGCCACCACATCCAGCTAATTTTTCTTAATTTATTGTAGACACTAGGTTTCACCAACTTGTCCTGGCTAATCTCAAATTCCTGGGCTCAGGCAGTCCTCTTGCCTCGGCCTCCCAAAGTGCTGGGATTACAGGTGTGAGCCACCATGCCCAACCCAGGTCATATTTTTAAAGCTTTTGACTGTCTTCTACACATGTGAAGTCTTTGTTTTCCAGTGTGTGTGTGTGTGTGTGTGTGTGTGTGTGTGTGTGTGTGTGTGTGTTTAGATGGACAAAGGATGAATATCCTAATTTAGAAGACACCTTTGAAAAACAAAAGGGAAAGGTGTTCATCCCATTAGGAAAAAAGTTAAAAGATGATTCACAACAGAAAAATACAAATAAAAAAGAAATGTTTATTCTCAATAGTAAATACAGAAATGCAAATCAAAATAAGAAAAAATTAGCTGGGCTCGGTGACTCAGCCTGTAATCCCGTGCTTTGGGAGGCTGAGGTGAGTGGATTGCCTGAGCCTGTGGGTTCGAGACCCGCCAGGGCAACTTGGTGAGACCTCATCTCTACAATAAATCAAAAAATCAGCCGGGTGTGGTAGCGCATGCCTGTAATTCCGGCTACTTGGAAGGCGGAGACGGGAGGATTGCCGGAGCCCAGCAGGTTGAGGCTGGGCTTGGTCCCGGCCACTGCACTCCAGTCTGGACGACAGAGTGAGATTCCAACTGAAAAAAAAAAAAAGAAAAGAAAAACTGGAATACATTTTTATACTTCCCAGATTGGTAATCAACTTGAATAATGACAATATTGGCTGGGTGTGGTGGCTCACGCCTATAATCCCAGCACTTTGGGAGGCCGAGATGAGAGGATTGCCTGAGCCCACGGGGTTGAGACCCACCTGGGCAACTTGGCAAGACCTCATCTCTACAATAAATCAAAAAATTAGCTGGGCGTGGCGGCACGTGCCTGTAGTTCCAGCTACTTGGAAGGCTGAGGCGGAAGGATCGCCTGAGCCCAGCAGGTAGAGGCTGCGTTGGCCATGAGTGAGCAACTGCACTCCAGTCTGGGTGACAGAGCAAGACTCTGACTCTAAAAGAGAAAAGGCAGATTTATGCATCTCTCATAATTTTTTTGTAAGGTATTATGCTTTAAAAACCTTTACCATTCAAGATTATAAACACTTTCTATATATTCTAGTTATTTTATTTATGGTGTTTTAAAAAAGAATTGATCTATTTGGAACTTTACTTGGATGACTGGCACGCAGTGGAAACTCCAGCATAATATTTGCTTTAATATTTTACCTCTCTCATTTTAAGTGCCACCTTTATCATATGTGAAATATTTGTATATACTTGAGTTCATTTTAAGGTTTTAAATTTCATTTTGTGATCTGTTCAATCTATGCCAATTCAGTTTAATTATTGTGACTTTATAATAGGTTTTAATAATTATGCAAATATCCTCTTCTCTTTCTTTCTTTTTTGGGGGTGGCAGAGTCTCACTGTCTCCTGGACTGGAGTGCAGTGGCAAGGTCACAACTCATTGCAACCTCAAGCTCCTGGGCTCAGGCGATCCTTCCACTTCAGCCTCCCGAGTAGCTAGGACTATAGGCACATGCCACCACACCTGGGTAATTAAAAAACAATTTTTTTTTAATAGAGATGAGGTCTCATTATGTTACCCAGGCTGATGATTTCTTTTTGTCCTCAAAAGTTTGTTGACTTTCCTCTTCTAAAATCTTCTTGACATTTTAATGGGCACTGCACTACATTTGTTAATTAGTTTGAGAAGAACTGACATCTTTATAATATTGCATTTTCTCATATAGGGAAGGGATATGTGTCTCATTTATTTATCTTCTTTTATGTACCTTGCTAAAATTTTGCTTTACCCTTCATGCAGGGCTTACATACATTTTGTTGTTTGTATATACACATATATATTATTGTGTTGTTCATATATACACACACAAATGTATATATATTTGCTATAATTGCTATTTGAATGGGATCATTTTATTTTCACACTGATTATTGATAGTGAATATTCATTTAGTCATTCAACAAATACTTATATTTTATTGTGTGTCAGGCACTGTACTAGACACCAAGACTATACTAATGTACAAAACACAGTCTGTACATAGTATTGACAGATTCTAAAATATTGATCACCCTCACGTTTCTGGAACAGGACCTGCTTGGGTATGGAATATTATTTTAATATACTGTAGTAATGAATTAGATTTGCTGGTATTGTTTATGATGTGTGTTTATAAATTCCATCTTAATAGCCTAAATGAGACTAGTCTGTAATGATTTGTGTGTGTGTGTGTGTGTGTGTGTGTATGTATGTCTGGTTTTGGTAGAAGGGTTATATTAAAGCTTTGTAAAAGAAATTGAAAACTTGCCATTATTTCTACAGTTTATATAGCATAGGAATTAATGCTTCATTCATTCTTACTCCTTAACAATCACATTAAATTTTAAAGTTCAAACTAGAAGACTTGAACTGAGAAAAGGCCCCAGGTGTCCTGAATCTCAGAACTTTGAAAGAATTTACGGAAATGGGATAGAATGGAGACTTATACAACAACAGCCAGATGACAAGACATATCTTTCTTGTTTTGGTCCTGTTCCCTCACAGGGGAACACTGGCCTTGTATGTTCACTTCTTGAAAGGACTGACTTCTTTCCCAGGGAGAAAAAGCGTGCCCTCATCTCTGAGCTGTTTGACACTCCTGGCGAGTGCAGGGCTGGGCTGACGCTGCGAGGCAGGGGATGACTGATGGGCTTTGTACAAGGTGAGTAGAAAACTCCAGTGACCGCAAGCTGGGGGCAAAAAGCAGCACTATCACTGTTCCTTTCTCACAGAATCTGCAGATGTCAGACACAAATGAGAGCCCAATGTCTCCCACTTGTCTTCATCCTCCACATCTTTCTGAATTTGTACAACTGTAGCTGAGACTGTCAGGCCAGTTCCGGGTCCATGGCAGAGTACAATGTCAGGGCCACCATGCGAGCCCAGAGCCCAACTCTGTGATCCGATATAATACCTTTCAAATGCTTTTATTTCTATTTCTGAGTGTGCCCTTCAACTTTTAAATTAAAACACATTTTTTGTAGAGATGCGGTCTCGCTATGTTGCCCATGCTGATTATTTCTTTTTTCCCTCAAAAGTTTATTGACTTACCTCTTCCAAAATCTTCTGAGTTTTTTTTTTTTTCCCAGTTGGAGTCTCACTCTGTCACCCAGGCTGGAGTACAGTGGCACACTCACAGTCACAGTAGCCTCAACCTGCAGGGCTCAGGCGATCCTTCTGCCTCAGCCTTCCAAGTAGCTGGAACTATAGGCACATGCCACCACTCCCAGCTAATTTTTTGATTTGTTGTTGCCCAGGCTGGTCTTGAACCCCTGGGCTCAGGCAATCCTCTCGCCTCGGTCTCCCAAAGTGCTGGTATTTCAGGAATGAGTCACCGTGCCCAGTCTTCTTGAGATCTTTTTTTTTTTTTTTTAAGTAAGATTTATTAAGAAGATAGAAAAGCTCCCACAGTGGGAGGGGACTTGAAAGAGGTTGTCTTTCTTGAGATTTTTAATGGACACTGCACTACATTTATTAATTAGTTTGAGAAGAACTGACATTTTTAAAAATTATTTATTTATTTATTTTTGAGTCAGAGTCTCATTCTGTTGCCCAGGCTGGAGTGCAGTGGCACGTTCATGGCCACCCCAGCATCTGCCTGCTGAGCTCAGACGATCCTTCCTCTCAGCCTTCCAGGTAGCTGGAACCACAGGCGTGCACCACCATGCCTGGCTAATTTTATGATTTATTGTAGACACGAGGTCTTGCCGTGTTGTTCAGGCTGGTCTCAAACCCCTGAGCTCAAGCAATCTTCTCGCTTTAGCCTCCCAAAGTGCTGGGATTACAGGTGTGAGCCACCGTGCCCAGTTCTGACATATTTATAATACTGCATTTTCTCATACAGGGAAGGGATATATATCTCACTTTTTTCTTTTTTTATGTACCTTCCCTGATTAAGAACCTTTTAAACACCTGGGGTTCCTTGAGCTCTACTTGTAAACAGCTCATGGAATAGTTTTCTATTGCTTTGTAGCAGATTGTCACAAACTTAGTAGGTTAAAACATCATCCATTTATTATCTTACAGCTCTATAGTCAGAAATCCAGTGGGCTTGGCAAGGTCTCTCCTTAGGGTCTCAACATGCTGAAATAAGGTGTCTGCAGGGTTTTGTTACTTATTGGAGGCTGTGGGGGAGAAACTGCTAACAGCTTATTTAGGTTGCTGGTCAAATTCAGTTCCTTGTGGTTGTAGGACTGCTGTTCCATTTCCTTTCTGTTAGCTTGGAGTCTCTCTCAGCTCCTTAAGTTTTCCTGTCTGCCTTGTCACATTGCCCCTACACCTTCGAAGCCAGAAATGGCTGAGAATCTCCCTGACTTCTGCCTCATCTCTCCTGCTTCCTGCCAGAGAAAGCTCTCTGCTTCTAAAGGCTCACCAGATAATCCATAATAATCTCCTTATTTTAAGATGTCATCTTAATTATGTCTGTCATGCCCCTTTTGCCATGTTTTATAATATACTCAACAGGTGGCAGAGATTAGATCATGGATATCTTTGTGAGACCATCATGCCTATCATGATCCTTCTAGTAGCTGGAACCACAGGCATGCACTACCATACCCGGCTTATTTTTTGATTTTTTATAGAGATGAGGCCTCACCAAGTTGCCGAGGCTGGTCTTGACCCCCTGAGCTCAGACAATCCTTTCACCTCGGCCTCCCAAAGTGCTGGGATTACAGACTTGAGCCTAACCCTAACTCTAACCCTAGCCCAAGCTCACACAGACATTATGCTTTTAGCTTATGACCATAAAGTTGTTTGATTCTGGCATCAAATTCAGTAACATTATTTTGGTGGATTTAAAACTATTAGGTGGCACTTGATTAGAAAGCTTGTTCTGTCTGAACTTTCCCAAGGCAGCAATCTGATATGATGGAAAGAAAACTCTGATGTGAACAGGGCAGAGCAGGGGATGGTGCCCTTAGTGATTATGGAAAGTCCTCAGAGACAAAACTGCTCAAGATTTGAAAGCAATTTTTACATTAAGGTTAACTTTAGAGAATTGAATTACTACTTAGCAAATGTAAATAGAGTATCTAAAATCTTTTACATGTGATAATTAAAAAAAAATCATGATGTTAAAACAAGTACTTCCAATATACTTTAAATGGCAGTAACATTTGTCCTACATTAAAAATAAGCATGGCTGGGTGCAGTGGCTCAAGTCCGTAATCCCAGCACTTTGGGAGGCCGAGGCGAGAGGATTGCCTGAGCCCACGGGTTTGAGACCAGCCTGGGCAACATGACAAGACCTCATCTCTACAATAAATAAAAAAACAATTAGCCAGGCATGGTAGCGCGTGCCTGTAGTTCTGGTTACTTGAAAGGCGGAGGTCGAAAAATTGCTGGAGTCCAGCAGGTCCAGGTTGCCATGGTCGTGAGTGTGCCACTGTACTCCAGTCTGGGTGACAGAGTGAGACTCCAACTAAAAAAAAAAAAAAAGAAAAAAATTAAGTACTGATGTGTGCTACAAAGTGAATGAAACATAAAAATGTTACGTTAAGTGAAAGAGTCATCACAGAAGACTACATACTGTGTGATCGCATTTTTACACAGTATGGATGCATTTATATAAAATGTCCAAAATGGGCAAATCTGTAGAGACAGAAAATAGATGAGTAATTTCTGAGGGCTTGGGTGCAGGGGAGAATGGCAGGTGACTACTAATGGGTACAAACTTTCTTTTGGGATGATGAAAAAGTTCTAAAATTAGATTATGGTGATAGTTGCACAACTCATAGTAAATATACTAAAAATCACTGAATCGTACCATTTAAATTGATGAACGTTATATTATATAAATTATATCACAGTAAAGCAGTTGAAAAATTACATATGTGACTGTCATTATATTTCTGTTGAACAATGCTGCTTCAGAGGAACACAGCTTGGTGCAAAATACTGACCAGAGTTAGGTAGAAGGACATAGTGGTACTCATTAGCTACCTGTCTTGCATATAATAAGTCCTCAATAAATATTTGCTGGGATTACAGGCTTGAGCCACAGTACCCGGCCAAATACTTGAATTTTTAAAATGGCCAAATAATATCCTGTTGTATGAATATCGCACATTTGTTTATCCACATGTCAGTTGATGGACATTTGAATTGCTTCTGATTTTTGGCTATTATGAATAATGCCGCCATGGTGATTTCTTCACAAGTGTTTTTGTGCTTGGATATATGCCTTTCTTTCTTTTTTTTGAGTCGGAGTCTCACTCCATTGCCCAGGCTGGAGTGCAGTGGCATGCTCACGGTCATCCCAGTGACGAATTGCTGGGCTGCAGCAATCCTTCCGCCTCAGCCTTCCAAGTAGCCAGAACTACAGGTGCGCGCTACCATGCCCAGCTAATTTTTTTGATTTATTGTAGAGATGAGGTCTCACCAAGTTGCCCATTCTGTTCTCCAACTCATGGGCTCAGGCAATCCCCTCACCTTGGCCTCCTAAAGTGCTGGGATTACAGGCTTCAGTCACCATGCCCGACCTTTTATTTCTTTTGAGTAGATATGTAGAGGAGGAATTGCTGGGTTAGATGGTAACTTCACACTTAGCTTTTCTTTTTTTGAGTTAAGGTCTTACTGTATTGCCCAGACCGAGTACAGTGGCATGGTCACACCTCACTGCAGCCTCGGGCTTGTGGGCTCAAGCAATCCTCCCTGAATAGCTGGGATTACAGGTGCATGCCACCATGCCAGGTTAAACTTTTAATTTTTTTGTAGAGACAAGGTCTTGCTATGTTATGTTTCCCTGGTTGGTCTCAAACTCCTAGGCTCAAGCAATCTTCTTGCCTTGGCCTCCCAAAGTACTGGGATTACAAGTGTGAGCTACATTTAGCCTCCACATTTAGCTTTTTGAGAAATCGTCCAACTATTTGCCAAAGTGGCTGCACCATTTTACATTATCAATACGTATGTCATTTTAAAAACAACTTTACTGAGGCATAATTGACGTACAATGAAATGTACATATGTAAAGTATATGATTTGGTAAGTTCTGACATTTGAATATACCAATAGAACCATCACCACACTCATTCAAAAGTTACTCATCACTCCCAAATTTCCCTTTGAAATCCCTTGTTCCTTTGAAAACCATTCTTCCCATATCTCCCCATTTCATCATTCCATTATTACTGAACAGTCACTGACCTGCTTTCTGTCACTATGGTTTATTTTCACTTCCTAGAATTTTACATAAATGTAGTCCTTTAATAGTTTTTTGTTTGTCTTTTTGTCTGGCTTTTTCCACACAACATAATTATCTTAAGATTTGTCTATGCTGTTGAGTATATCAATAATTCATTCTTTCTTATTGATGAGTAATATTCTATTGCATATGTGTGTCAAAATTTCTTTACCCATTTACCTATTGATGGATATTTGGATTATTTCAATTTAGGGTTATTACAAATAACTATGCTATGAACATTCATGTACATATCTTTGTATCAACACATACTTCCATTTTTCTTGGGTAAATACCTGAGTGGGATGTTTTGGTTACGTGATAGTTATATAGCAAACATTTTAAGAAACTTCCAAACTCTTTTCCAAGGTGGTTGAACCATGAAACGCAGCAGTGTGTAAGAGTTCTAGTTCTTCCACATCCTCACCAGTACTGGGTATGGCCAGCCTTTTAAAGTCTATTGATCTGGACCAGTCACAGTGGTTCACACCTATAATCCCAGCACTTTGGGAGGCCAAGGTGAGAGGATTGCCTGAGCCCATGGGTTCAAGACCAGCCTGGGCAACTTGGCAAGACCTCATCTTTACAATAAATCAAAAAATTAGCCGGGTGTGGTGGTTCATGCCTGTAATTCCAGCTACTTGGAAGGCTGAGGCGGAAGGATCGCCTGAGCCCAGCCGGTCGAGGCTGCCGTGGTTGTGAGCTTGCTACTACACTCCAGTCTGAGTGACAGAGTGAGACTCCAACTCAAAACAAAAACAAAAACAAAACAACAGAAAAACTCGATTGATTCTAATGGGTGTGAAGAGGTATGGTCTTTGAGGTTTTATGTGTACTTTGTGAAGCTGAGCAACTTTTTATGTGCTTATTTGTATATGTTCAAATCTTTGCCTATCTAAAAATTGGATTTTTAAAAAATTAGGTCTTGAGAGTTTGTTATGTATTTGTGATACAAATCCTTGATCAGATATGTGTTTTGCAATACATTCTTCCATTCTGTGGCTAATCTTTCCATTCTCTTAACAATGTCTTTTGAACAGCTGAGATTAGTAATTTTCATGAGGTTCAAGTTATCAATTTGTCCTTTCAGGACTGTGCTTTTGGTGGCATATCTGAACTTTTTTTTTTTTTTTTTCGCCTAACCACAAAATTTTTTTCCTTTTTGGGGGGTAGAATGTTATAGTTTTAGATTTTACATTTCTGTCTATGTCCATATTGAGATTATTGTTTGTATATGAGATATACAAGATACAGATTATGAGACAGGTATAAGTATTTGCTGCTGTTGTTTTGCACAGGGCAATCGTTCCAGCATTACTTTTTGAAAAATGATTCTTTCTTCACCAATTGCTTCTAAGAAACTTCAGTTGTCACAGAATTAAAATTTCAGAAATAAGCCCGTACATTTTAATCAATTGCTTTTCAACCAGGGTGTCAAGCCTTTTCCAAATAATGCTGGAAAAAATGGATATTGACATACAAAAGAATGAAGTTGGATCCCTATCTCACACCATACACAAAAATGTACTTAAAATAACTCATAGAGGCCAGGGTGTGGTGGCTCATGCTTATAATCCTAGTACTTTGGGAGGCCAAGGTGGGAGATTCACTTGAGGCCAGGAGTTTGAGGCCAGGCTGGGCAACATAGTTTGATCCCCATCTCTACAAAAAATACAAAAAATTAGCCAGGTGTGGTGGCATGTGCCTGTTGTGCTAACTATTCAGGAGGCTGATTGCTTGAGCCCAAAATTTCAAGGGTACAATGAACTGTGATCATGCCACTGCTCTCAAACCTGAGCAGACAGAGTAAGACCCTGTCTCCAAAAAAACCAAAAAAACAAAAACTGTTTTATAAATAGCCTATAGCACACAAAAAGATGCTTCTTTTTTTTTTTTTTTGAGTCAGAGTCTCACTCTGTCGCCCAGGCTAAAGCACAGTGACATGCTCACGGCCACCCCAGCGTCAACCTGCTGGGCTCAGGCGATCCTTCTGTCTCAGCCTTCCAAGTAGCCAGAACTACAGATGCACACTACCACGCCTGACTAATAAAAAGATGTTTAACATCATTAGTCATTAGGGAAATGCAGACCAAAACCACAATAAGATACCACTTCATAGCCTCTGTGATGGCTATAATAATTGTTAAAACAACAAAAATAACAAGTGTTGATGAGGATATGGAGAAACTGGAAATCTTATACATTGCTGACGGGAACGTAAAATGGTGTAGCTATAGTGGAAAACGTTGTGGTGGTCCCTCCAAAAGTTAAACATTGAATTACCAAAAGATCCTTCAGTTCCACTGCTAGGTATACAACCAAAAGGATGAAAAACAGAGATTCAAACAGATATTTGTATGCCAGTGATCATTGTAGCATTATTCACAATAGCCAATAGGTGGGAACAACCCACCTGTCCATCAGTTGATGAATGGATAAACAAAATGTGGTATAGTCACACAGTAGAATAGTAACAGGCCATAAAAGGGAATGGCATTCTGATGCAAGCAGTACTATGGCTAGACTGTGAAGACATTATGCTAAGTGAAAGATGCCAGACACAAAAAGACAAATAACAATAATTCTTCTTATAAGAAATATCTATAATACGTACAATATAACAACATAAAGTAGATGAAAGGTTACCAGGGGCTGGGAGTGAGGAGAGATGGGTAGTTATTGTTAATGGGTACAGAGTTTCTGCTTGGGTGTTGGAAATAGCAGTGATGGTCGCAAAATATATATATATATATTTTTGAGTTGGAGTCTCACTCCGTCGCCCAGACTGGAGTGCAGTGGCCGCTCCCGGCCACCGCAGCCACGACCTGCCGGGCTCCGGCGATCCTTCCGCCTCAGCCTTCCAAGTAGCTGGAACTACAGGCATGTGCTACCATGCCCAGCTAATTTTTTTGATTTATTGTAGAGATGAGGTCTCACCAAGTTGCCCAGGCGGGTCTTGAACCCACGGGCTCAGGCAATCCACTCACCTCAGCCTCCCAAAGCGCTGGGATTACAGGCTGAGCCACCGAGCCCGGCTGGTAG
>CAUYQG010189293.1:0-12828 GCA_963574415.1 Tarsius wallacei | reverse complement strand
CAATCAATAACATTTTATAAAGCTAGAATCACATTGATACCCAAACTGGATAAATCTCCAACAAAGAAAGGAACAAAAGGTCAGTATCCTTGATGAACATAGATGCTAGGCCAGGCTTGGTGGCTCAGCCTGTAATCCCAGGGCTTTGGGAGGCCGAGGTGAGTGGATTGCCTGAGCCCGCAGGTATGAGACCCGTCTGGGCAACTTGGTGATACCTCATCTCTACAATAAATCAAAAATTAGCCAGGCATGGTAACACGCGCCTGTAGTTCCAGCTACTTGGAAGGCTGAGACGGTAAGATCGCCGGAGCCCAGCAGGTCTAGGCTGCGGTGGCCGGGAGCGGCCACTGCCCTCCAGTCTGGGTGACGAAGTGAGACTCCAACTCAAAAATATATATATATAAAGGGAGGCCGGGCACGGTGGCTCATGCCTGTAGTCCTAGCACTTTGGGAGGCTGAGGCGAGAGGACTGCCTGAGCTTAGGGATTCGAGACCAGTCTGGGCAACATGGCAAGACCTTGACTCTACAATAAATCAAAAAATTAGCCGGGTGTGGTGGCACATGCTTGTAGATCCAGCTACTTGGAAGGCTGAGGAGGAAGAATCACCTGAACCCAGCAGGTCAAGGCCACAGTGGCCGTGAGTGTGCCACTGCACTCCAGTCTGGGCGAGAGTAACACTCCAAACCAAAAAAAAATAAAAGATAAAAAATAATAAAACTTTTTTCCTTTAAATATTGTAACTTTCTGTTCCTTCACAATATTGCAATATTTTGCCCCATCCTCTGTGGAACATGTAAAGACATGTTATAAATTATAAATTCCAGAATGTTATTTAAAATTGTCAGCATGACTAGAAGACTTCGAGTCATGTCAGTGTTCACGTACCAGAAAATGTTAACGTAGATCTTGAATCATGCTGACAATGCACGTATGTTTCTTAATCTTAACTCAGGATGGGTGAAGGGCTATGAATTTGGGATGTAAACACTGACTTAAGTTTGTGTTGCTTTGAGCAGGTTTCTGGTAACAATGCCTACCCATCTCTCTGTAACCTAGTTGCAGATATTATACATCCCTTTTCTCCCAGTTTCTGCCTCTCATCTTTGACAGTGAGGGAATCAGCCAGAATAGTTTATCCTAAACAGTAGGAGACTGAGGCTGATTCACTGGAAGGAATTGAACAGAGCCCCTGAACTAGGGGCCCACAGGCATAACTGGGCCAGGGGACGTAGCAATCTGATGGGGAAGGTTGAGTGCCGAGATTGTCTTTCTGTCCCAGGAACTGAGAGGATTCTTCTCTGGGGCCCTCACTAGCTCCAGACAAATCATAAGCATGCACTCTGCAGGCACGGGAGGCACCAGTGAGATGGGGACGCCACAATAACACCCTCAAAAACTAAATGTGCCCAACACACACTTGGAGATTCTGGTCAGCTTGTTAGTGCTCTGGACGGCTCCTACACACCCTGAAAAAAAAAGGAAACTCTCAAAGAAATAAATGCGTCCCCAAAAAACTATCGATCCCAGATAGCTAAGAAAGGCCATTTCCCTGTGAAGTGAAAACAGGACAAAATTTTAAAAGGTAAGATTAAGAGATATCTGTAAAAGTAGAAAAACAGCCAGGCGTGCTGGCTCACACCTGTAATCCCAGCACTTTGGGAAGTGGAGGTGAGAGGATTGCCTGAGCTCAGAGATTCAAGACCAGCCTGAGCAACATGGCGAGACCTCGTCTCTACAATAAATAAAAAAAAAATTCGCCGGGCATGGTGGCGCATGCCTGTGGTTCCAGCTACTTTGAAGGTCGAGGCGGAAGGATCACTTGAGCCCAGCAGGTCCATGCTGTGGTGGCCATGAACAGCATGCCTCTGCACTCCAGCCTGAGTGATGAACAAGACCCTGACTCAAAAAAAAAAAGTAGAAAAACAAGGCCACATCACAGTGTTCATTCATGTGCAAAACACACAACTCTGGACAATAAAATCTTCATAGTGAAAATTTCTATCGAAATGAAAATTTCTATTGAAGGATTGAAAAATAAAATTGAGGAAATCTCCCCTAAAAGAGCAGGGCCCAGGGCCTGAGAGCTTCTGGCTCAAGACAGGAATGGCCAGCCCAATCTGGCCTTGCAGCTGCCCTGCAGCTCTTTCTCCACCCAGTCCCTAAGGGCCCAGAAGCTCCAGCCCTGCTCATCCCGCGTGACTTTTTGCAGGGGCCAGGCACACGGCCAGAGGTGACTTTAAAAGCCAGAACTCTCTCCCTGCCACAGAGCACTCTAACAGGTTGAAAAATCCCTTAACACAGCTTTTCACTCCTTAATTAGAGGTGAGGCTGAAACACAAATCTCTCTGGGGGAGGAAAACAGTAACTGAAATTCACATGAATGAATGTGTGAGGCCCCAGAGCCTTCCTGGAGTGGATTCCAATCAGAATACGGTACCCAGTTATGGGGACTGAGTATGGGGACAAAGAGCTTGCAAGTAATGAAGACATCGTCCACATAGTTCACATGGGGGTCTCCCCTGAGCCCGCGGAAACCATAATCATCTTTTGGTTCCCCTTACCATACTAGGCACTCAGTGAAAAGCTCCTTAAAACAACGCTCAAAAGGTAGGCTGTGAGCCATGAGGGTTCGCCACAGGTTCTCCAGGTGGGATGAGAGACCGCAACGGGGTAAGCACATAGCCCAAGATAGTGTTTAAAGGTGGCACATGACAATGATTTACCAATGGTATTTAATTAAAAACCCAGACATGACTCCTTTCATGCCCCATTGCAGGCAGTACCCAGGTACCTACTGAGCTCAGTGGTGGGATCGCAAATGAAAGAGTGTCACAGAGGTTTAGTAATCACTCTCATTTGTGGAGAACCATATACGTCACAGAATACCCACTTATTTAATCCTCACAACAGCCTGACAGAGAGGGTCAGGGCAAACATTAGTGCCATCTTACTGACGAGGATGCTAAAAGGCATAAAAGTGCAGTAAGCTGCCTTGAGTCACATGACTAGGGAGAGCCCAGGAGTCCAGGTGTATTGAGTGAACATTTTGCTGCAGACAGAGAACCATGTGGACTCACCTTCCAGTGCTCCCCAGAAAGTTCAAACACAAATGGACTGCTCCGCTTGCCTCTGTCCTTGGGAAATGGACTCTGCCTTGCGAGAGTGTTCCTCTCGATCTTTTCCAGAAGCCGTACACTGGTGTCTATGAAGCCATTCTTGCAGTACTGGGCTTGGGGGATGCCTTTCCTTCTGCATTCAGCCACAAAGTTCCACTCCTCTTTTATCCTAAAACAACGGCAGAGGCCACAGTTACCCTCCTGGGACTGGCATCACCTGCCTAGAGAAGCCAGTCAGGCACCTGGGCATGGGTTCTTTCCTTTTCATTCCTACAGCCTGATTTACCCAGTGCAGGCTGTGGGAGCCCTCCCCTCCTCTCCTCCCTGCTGGGAGTGGGAGAAGGAGGTGGGAGGGTGATAGGAGAGATCCTAAATCCTTTTGAGAACTATTAGTAACTTTGACTTGAAAAGTAGAGGAGGTGAGTTAGATGGCATTTCTGTCTAAAATTTCTACTAAAATTACCTATGTATTTAAATAAATTTCCTTTGAAATTATATTGTACCGACCTAAGTTTTTAAAAAGTGTAAGGTAGGCCGGGAGCGGTGGCTTATGCCTGTAATCCCAGCACTTTGGGAGGCAAGGCGAGAGGATTGCCTGAGTCTAGGGGTTCGACTAGCCTGGCAACTTGGCGAGACATTTCTACAATAAATCAAAAAATTAGCCGGGCATGGTGACACACACCTGTAGTTCCAGCTACTTGGAAGGCTGAGACAGAAGGATCGCCTGAGCCCATCAGGTTGAGGCTGCAGTGGCCATGAGCGTGCCACTGCACCCCAGCCTGGGAGACAGAGTGAGACGCCAACTCAAAAATAAATTTTAAAAAGTGCAGGGCAACAGGAATTTGCCCTGCTCTTTCAAGGCCTTTGAAATGGAAATATAAAGAAGCCCCAGTTTGTAAAACACCTGACTTTAGGATGTCACCCATCAGCTACTGGGGCTGGCTCAGGACTCACCTCCCCACCAACCCTAAGCACCCACTTGTGACTAATTTCTGAACTGTCATTTTATAGCTTTCCACATTCGCAGTTTATCCTCCTGGCTTGATCCTAAGCTCCGATGACACTGGGCATGTCTGGCTGCCCTTCAAGTGCGTACACAACCGTTAGAACAGTGTTCTGCCCCTGGTGGGCCTTTTTCCATTTAGGGATTAATTTTCTGTTTGAGGCCTTTAACCAAGTCTACGTGTTGCAAAAACAAGATGCTTTGTGGCTTTCCTACAAAGCCATAAAACACAGATGTTGTTTGCCTCAAAATAAGGTAGCCCACTTTGATAGGGATTTAGATACATTGCACATTCCAGAAGGCATTCATTACAGACCCTACTCAGCCCATCTGGGACCTAGGGAGCAGTCAAGATTCAGAGCTTCTAAGGGCAATTTTTAAAAAATTATTTTAGAACTGTGGAGTATAAATGAGTGTCTGCAACATAAGCAGGCTGCATGCAAGTGAAGTTTGGACTTCTAGCTGGCCCTCTCTTGCCCCAGTAGTGGACTATTTTAGAAACAGGCTGCAGATGCAGACCTGGCCTCCACATGGCCCGAGGCAGTACAAATGCTAACTAAGTAAGTGTGAAATAAACTCTGTGGTCAAGGGCCAGTTCTACTATGGAAATTCTCAGCTGTCACCTGAAGGAAGCATGGACCAGTCAAAGTCAGGCTATAGGATGGTGCTGTGGAGTCTCAGGCAAGCCTGCCAGAGGGGTGGCTAGGAAGAATCTGCAGCTGGGACAAGAAGTTTTTGAGGACTGGGTGTTGGGTCTCCAAAAATGTTAGGTCTGGGAGGATTGTTAGGTCAGTGGACTGGTATGCTGAGCCAGTGCTACGGGTAAGATGCAAAGAATTGCACAGAAATTAGACTGGAAGGTATAGTTTATTTAGAAAGTAGATTAGAGAGAGAAAAAAGATACACTTCCCCAAGGTAGGGAAGGGGGATGAACTTTAGGGAAACATGGCCTGGCTGGGCCAGGGCTTAACAAAAGCAATGGTGCTGGCTGCTTGAAGTTGAATGGTGTTTTTTTTTTTTTAGTTGGAGTCTCACCCTGACGCCCAGGCTGGAGTGCAGTGGCCACTGCAGCCTCGACCTGCTGGGCGCAGGCGATCCTTCCACCTCAGCCTTCCAAGTAGCTGGAACAACAGGTGCACGCCACCATGCTCGGCTAATTTTTGTGATTTATTGTAGAGACGAGGTCTCACCAAGTTGCCCACGCTGGTCTTGAAAGCCCAGGGTTAAGGCAATCCTCTCTCGTCTTGGTCTCCCAAAGTGCTAGGATTACAGGCTGAGCCACTGTGCTCAGTCTTGAACACTTTTTTTTTTTTTTTTTTGAGTTGGAGTCTCACTCTGTCACTCAGACTGGAGTGCAGTGGCCGCTCCCGGCCACCGCAGCCTCGACCTGCTGGGCTCAGGCGATCCTTCCGTCTCAGCCTTCCAAGTAGCTGGAACTACAGGCACGCACTACCACACTCGACTAATTTTTTTGATTTATTGTAGGGATGAGGTCTCGCCAAGTTGCCCAGGCGGGTCTCGAACCGGTGGGCTCAGGCAATCCACTCGCCTCAGCCTCCCAAAGTGCTGGGATTACAGGCTGAGCCACCGAGCCAGGGCTTGAATGCTTTTTAAACCTTTCCTTTGGTGTGTGTGTGGGGGGGGTAGGTCATTGAGGTGATTGGGTGGTGATCTGTTTTATGTCACCACAAAGGGGCAGGAGAGTACAGGTAGTGATGTCAGGTGTTGGAGGCAGGCAGATGGGTGAGTTAGACACCTGACTGTTGCCATGGTGATGGGGTCTGTGTCACATAGGTCAGGAAGGGCTGCTTACAATAGATTTGGTCATCCTGGTTCTTTATGGCTAAAAGACAAACTTGGAGTAGAAAAGTAAACAGCACAAAGCAGGCTTGAGGGAGTTGTAAGACAACTATTAATAGCTACCTATAAAAAACCAGTTCTGTCCTTGGCTAATGATTAGAGGACAAGCTAGGTAATTTGCTAAGAAAACATGACAGAACCAGGCAGCGTCAAAATGGCTGCACTTTAGCTAAGATTATTTCATTAAATTATTCCATTTTGGCATTTTATCTTTTCACCGGCATGGGAAGTCCTCGTCTGGACCACCAGGCACTGTCAAATTTAAGACTCTGAATGACGTACAGCAAACTGCTGGATATCCTTTTCCTGGAGCCTCTAAGGGATTATCTTAATCCTATAGGAACAAGCACTTTTGTCTTTGACTAAGCCATTTTATCACTCTGTGAAGATTCAAGTTAACTTGTAGACAACCAACAGCAGTACAAACGATTCTTCTCTGTAGACACACAAATAAATCCTGTCCAGTGGAGGAACGACCTTCTCCTCCCTCCAAAAAAGCCAATTTGCTTCATTTTCAAATTCCTGACCTCTCAAGGTCTGACCTTTGGATTCCTCTTTGAACTGACTGGAACATCTTAGTTTCCTTCTTGTAAGTAATGAGAAAAATAAAATCTTTAACACACATTCCCTTTACATCTGCTGTAGAGTCAAGACTTTACCTTTTTAAAAATCATCCTTTAACACACATCGGGAGCAGGTCAGCAGGGGCACTGGAAGGTGGCGGGGGAGACAGCCTGGCCTCTCTCCCCCTCGCCCCTTCTCATATCAGGATCTGCAGTGCTCAGAGAGCTGTGTCCACCTTTCATTGATGTAGCTCTATTTGCTTTCAATCCTTCTGGTTTTGTCTTCACCCGTTCTAATCACAAATGCTGGTTACTCAGCATGTTTTTTGCTTCACATGATCACAATGTCCTGTTCCTGACTAAATGTGATGGGTCAGTACCAGAAAGGCCAGAGCACCGAGGGAAACTAGGGGAGCAAAGCTTCCCAGAAAGCATGGCGAACACACAGAACAACCCCTGAAGAGATCCCTGGTTCAGAGCCAGGACAACTCTTTGAAAGGAAATTGCATATATGTAAACATTCTAATAAATGCTTCCTAGACTGAGTCTTTCATCCAATCAAAAGCTGGGAGTGTTACAAAAGTTTAGCAGCAGGGCTAGGGGCTGGTTAAATGTTAGTAGTCGGGGGTGGGAGGTACAGACTCATTCCTTAGGTGGGCTGCATGTGGAGGGAAGGGGTGGCCACGAGAGGGGTGGTTTGGACACAGCTGGACCACCCCTGTCACCAACCCTCTGAGTTCCAATGGCTTTAATAAAGATATTGTGTTACCACATGATCCAGACATTTCACTCTTAGGTATTTATACAAGAGAAAAAAAGCTCACGTCCATACAAAGACTTGTGATTTGCATCTAAGTTCATATCAGTTTTATAGCCCCAAACTGGACAAACCCAAGTGTACACTCACAGGTAAGTGTAGTTTATCCATACGATGGAATACTACTCAGCAATAAAAATAAATGAACCATGGATATGTGCTACAACATGAATGAATCTCAACATGAAAGAGTACAGATAAAGAAGAATACATACCCTATGATACCATTTATATGAAACTCTAATTCATGACAGAAAGTAGAGATGGGATGGGGTTGGGGAACAAGAGAAAAGGATTACAAAGAGGGAGGAGGAAGCTTTTAAGTTGATGACTATGATCATTACCTTGATTGTTCTTTTATTTACTGAATGCTTTTCAGATTAATGCCTCTAACTTTTATTTCCTCATTTTTTAGACTGAACCTGAAGATAGATCAAGTAATGTAATGAAATGATACCAGTTAAGCCCTTTATAATACATCCTTTCTATATCACAAATTACAAATTGATATAAGTATTTCACATATCTTGGTATAGCCAATATAAAATGAAGAAAAAAGGAACTTAGGGATACCTTATTTAAAAAACTATAATATGAGGGGAACCCCCCCAAAAACTGGAATTTATTTATAAAAAATTGTGTATTTATTCTTACATGTTTAAACTTTAGTCACCTTTTAAGTACTCTCCGTTTGATGTAATACACCTATTGAGATGCTTTTTCCCACTGCTCAAAACAGTTTTGGGACTTGTCAATTTTGGTGCCTTTTCGTGCTTCTGCCGTTTTTTGTTTGACCTCGTCCATATTGGTGAAACATTTCCCTTTGAGGACTTTTTTCATCCAGGGAAACAACAACAAAAAAAGTCACTTGGAGTGAGATCGGGTGAATAGGGAGGGTGGGGCATGGGGGTCATGCCGTTTTTGGTCAAAATCTGCTGAACATTCAGCGTGGTGTGAGCAGGTGTGCTCATAAATCGCCCATCATGAAATGGGCAAACATGTCGAATCTCAAAAAAAATTCATTCAAGCTGAATGCAGCCTCCCACAACAACGCTAGCTGGTACACGGCAGATGGGTTCCTAGAACACTTACCTAGTGGGAAAGCCTGTACAAAAAAAGTCCCCCCCCCCAAAGATAATTCCAGTTTTTGTTAGGTCTCTCCTCATACCAAGTCAGGCAAAGTGGCTCACACCTGTACTCCCAGCACTTTGGGAGGCTGAGGTAGACATATTGCTTTCACCCAGAAGTTCAAGGCCAGCCTGGGCAACATAGTGAAACCTCAACTCTTTAAAAAAAAAAAATCAAAAACTTAGCCAGGTATGGTGACATGCACCTGTAGTCCCAGATACTCAGGATGCTGATCACCTGAGCCCAGGAGGTCAAAGCTGCTGTGAGCCATGATCATAGTGATCAGGTCACTGCACTCCAACCAGGGCAACAGAGTGAGATCCCTACTCAAAAAATAATAATTATTACTATTATATACCAAATCTATTTTCTATTTCTTTCTTAAATATTGAAAGGACATAAAATGGAATCAATATACCCAATGAGCAGCCATTTTAACATTGCTTAGCTTTGTCATGTTTTTCTAGCAGTTCACTTTAATTTACCCTCTAATCACTAGCCAAGGATAGAGATTTCTCAGAGGTAGCTGTTGATAATTGTCTTATAACCCCCTTCCCTGCTTGTTTTGTAAACAAGTTAACCTAAAAAGCCCATCATGACCTTCATGACACAGACTCCATCAACATGGCAACTGCCATGTGACTGACCCACCCATCTGCCTGCCATCAGTATCTGTACTTACCTGTCCCCTTCATGATGACATGGAACAGACCACCACCCAATCACCTTAATGACCTGCCCCCATCAAAGGGAAAGTTTAAAAGGCATTCAACCACTGCTTTGTTAAACTCTGGTGTGTCCATGTGGCTCTTTTAGCTATGACCGCCATGTTTGTTAGCTTTGGCCCCCTCCCCTACCTTGGGGAAGTGAAATCTCCTCTCTCCCTCTCTTCCTCTCTAATTTACTTTCTAAATAAACTATATTTTCCAATCTAACTTCGGTGCAATTCTTCGCATCTGTCATGCAGCACCATATCTCCCAGCCCCATCAAGTCTGACCCAACAAATACCCAAAGATAGGAAAGTCGGTATGAGATATAAACTATTTTTTAAAATCCCATTATCTTCATTGAGAGTAGTTAGATAAAAGGTCATTGCTTTCATACTTTATCACCCATATAATTGAATATGAAATCTTCCCCTTGAATCAATATAGTATATAATCAATATAGTAGAATGTCAAATACAAAATAAACACACAAAACAATGTTGCTAGAAATCTAATTATGTCAATAAATCTGCAAATAAAATACATTTTCCCTAAGAAATGAACCTACAACCCCAGCCCAGATGGCAAATAACCTCACTGGATAAGAAATTCTAGCGGGGCTCAGTGGCTCAGCCTGTAATCCCGCGCCTTGGGAGGCTGAGGTGAGTGGATTGCCTGAGCCCCCAGGTTCGAGACCCGCCTGGGCAAGCGAGACCTCATCTCTACAATAAATTACAAAATTAGCCGGGTGTGGTAGCGCGCGCCTGTAGTTCCAGCTACTCGGAAGGCTGAGGTGGAAGGATCGCTGGAGCCCAGCAGGTCGAGGCTGCGGTGGACGGGAGCGGCCACTGCACTCCAGCCTGGGCGACAGAGTGAGACTCCAACTCAAAAAAAAAAAAAAAAAGAAATTCTTCACTTAGAGCCTAGCAATAGCTCGTCTATTTCTCCCTTGAAATGATCAAGTTTCATTCAAGTAGAGTAACAGTCTATATTGTATCTCTACATATAATTTTTGAGTGTTGGTATATGCTTCCTGGTACAAATACAGCACTACAGGAAGAAATATCATAAAGATAACAGAACAAGCTGAAAGGTTTTACATGTTTTAGTAAATTTAAATTAGGCAGATAATTGCCTTTTATAATCAGGCGTGCATCCTTTTTAATTTTTCTTTCTCCCTTTTTTCCTTTTTTTAAAGTCAGAGTCTCACTCTGTTGCCTAGGCTAGAACGCAATGGCACGCTCATGGCCACTGCAGACTAGACCTGCTAGGCTCAGGTGATCCTTTCACCTCAGTCTTCCAAGTAGCTGGAACTACAGTCACACACCACCATGCCTGGCTAATTCTTTTGATTTCTTGTAGAGACAAGGTCTTGCCAAGTTGCACAGCCTAGTCTCAAACCCCTGGGCTAAGGTTCATTTTTCAATATATTAATTGCTTCACAGGAAACATGCTGCAAAACTAAAACTTAACCTACATATAGTACCAATGATCATAGTATGAATCATATTATGCTACCTCAAAAACACCTGTGAAGAAGGCAAACGTACTATCCTATTTTTGAAAGTCCAGAAACTAAGTTTCTTTCTTAGACATGTAATTCCAGCTGGGTGTGGAGGCTCAAGCCTGTAATTCCAGCACTTTGGGAGGCCAAGGTGAGAGGATTGCCTGAGCCCAGGGGTTCGAGACCAGTCTGGGCAACTTGGTGAGACCTCATCTCTACAATATATCAAAGAATTAGCTGGGCGTGCTAGCACATGCCTGTGGTTCTGGCTACTTGGAAGGTTGAGGCAAAAGGATCACCTGAGCCCAGCAGGTTGACACTGGGTGGCTGTGAGCATGTCACTGCACTCCAGCCTGGGTGACAGAGTGAGACTCCAACTCAAAATAAAAAATAAAAAATGAAAAAATAAACATCTAATTCCTCCCCAGCCCCGCCCCTTGTCTGCCCAGCCATCTTGGGTGCTGTTTTACTTATCTTGAGCTGAAAAGGCCTAAACAAATCCCCAGTAAATTTTCATCTTAGATTAAGATGAGACACAGCACAAGCCCAATGACAATGAGCCTAATTCAAGGCCAGTCCTGTGTACATGAGATGTGAGGCTGTTTAACACACAATGAAAAGACAGAGTTGAAGGGGCAGACCCCACTCCAGAGCAGGTTAGAGAACACAGTCTGCAGACCTTGGGTCTTGCTGATGGCTCCCATTCCAAGAACCTCAGGAGGTTACATCAGCTACAGACACTTCCCTAACCTCTCTCCCCAGGACTTGGGTCTCCATGCAGCAAGCTTGTTCTACTCTAGAATAACCCCAGATGCTAGAAGTAAGGATGAAACAGGGTTGAGAGCCACTGAGAGCCACTTCAGGCTCATAGGGCCTTGAGACCTTGTGTGATCCTTGCAAGTTAAGGTCTCTCAAGCCCACTACCACAGGGGTCATCCGGTTTGAGGGATTCAATTCTTTTTTTTTTTTTTTGGATTAGAAAATATAGTTTATTTTAAAAGTAAATTAGAGCGAGAGAGAGAAAGAAAGAGGAAATTCACCCCCCCAAGGCAAGGAAGGGGGCCAAAGCCAGGAAACAGGGCGACAGCCGTAGCTCAAAGAGCCCAAGGCCACACCAGATTCTAGTAAGGCAATGGCTGAGGGGTTCAATTCTTTTTTTTTTCAATATTTTTTATTATGATATTGTGGGATACAGTTAAGGGTTAGGTGTACAAATATGCCTTGTTCAGGCACCCTTGTTGATAGGAAGTGTCTCCCCGTCCCCAGACAGATATTTACTACCATTAGTCCCATCACCCTACCCCTCCCCTCCCCCTGTATTTCCCACCACTGTCAGTCATTTTCTTGTGGTAATACGTTGGATGATCAAGGTCTACTATATGAGTGAGAACATGTGATACTCAGTTTTTTTTTTTCTGTGAGAGGTCACTCAGTATTATAGACTCTAGTTCCATCCAGGTTGCTGCAAAGTTCATGATTTTGTTCTTTTTTATGGCTGCATAGTATTCCATTGTGTATATGTACCACATTTTTTAATCCAGTCCTCTTTTGATGGACAGCATGGTTGCTTCCAGGTTCTTGCTATTGTGAACAATGTTGCGATAAACATAGGTGTGCAGGTATCTTTTTTATAGAGTGATTTGAGTTCTTCAGGGTATATTCCCAGTATGGGAGATTGGTGTTTAGAGCTTTTAGGAATCGCCACACTGCTTTCCACAGAGGTTGCACTAGTTTACACTCCGACCAACAGTGTAGAAGTGTTCCCTTTTCGCCACACCCTCTCCAGCAACTGTAATTTTTTGAGTTATTGATAATTGCCATTCTGACTGGAGTTAGGTGGTATCTCAGAGTGATTTTGATTTGCATCTCCCTGATGATTAGTGAGGTTGAACATTTCTTCAGGTGTCTGTTTGCTGCTCGGATGTCTTCCTTTGAGAAGTGTCTGTTCATACCTTTTGCCCATTTTATAATGGGGTTGTTTGTTTTTTTCTTTTCAGCATGTTTGAGTTCCTTGTAGATCCAGATGCTAAGCCTTTGTCAGACCTGGAGTTGGCAAATACTTTTTCCCAGTCTGTAGGTTGTCTCCCTGCTCTTTTGATGATTTCTTTGGCTTTGCAGAAGCTTGTC